>JARHVA010004756.1:517500-787500 GCA_037957365.1 Torreya grandis
GGATCATCTAACTCTTTGAGATATAGTTTTATAAAGATGAAACCACTTACTCTTCATTTGTGAGAACCATGAAAAGGGAACAACCCTTGTGAATTATATGGTTCATTTGAATAGTTTTACTAATCATAACTATATCATTGGACTAGTATGATTTTATTCTCTTTAACACAATATTTTTAGAGAACTCCGAACTATTGGATCTAGGGAAGGAATTTTTGATAAAATTTGTGTTTGGAAGGGTTTATATTGCTATCTCCTATTTTAGTTTTCCATTGTGATTTTGGAAACTAACTCAGTTGGATGATATGTGGAGGTATGAATTAGGGAGTAGTTAAATGGTAGAGGAAACCTCGAGATAGGTTTGAAATACTTGGTTTCTTCTCACTTTTAAATGATATTTGCTTGTAGTTACTAGCAGATTTATGAATTTGTAAAGAATCTCTTATTATGGAAATTCTCCAAGATAACATTAGAGTTTGACAGGTACAGGGAAAGATTTGAGGGACATAATAGTTAATTTTATTGTTTACAGTTCCCTTGATTATCCTCAAGTATGATATGTATGGTGCATTATTCACCTTAGGATAGACAAATCCATTACACATTTTCATACTTGACATTGTATACATCAAAGTCCCATAGTAATATGGGCAATGTTTGTATTACAAACTTTTTGTACACACATTTATGTTTTTCCATCACGTCATGTAAGTGTATTTTTAAAGACTTATATATGGGCAATTCTTGTAAAAATGTAGGTATACATATGTGTAAGTTATTTGTAAATCCTTAGGTGTATGTAGCACAATGATTTCCCTTGTGTGATAACAAGGATAATACCTTAACCATCATGTAGTGGAGGGGTTGAGAGAAGCTGCTAGATAGTATGACTATTTTGGGTAACATGTCATGTGGCAGAATCAATATAAATTTTATTCTACTCTCTATATACAAGTTGTAATTTTAGTTGGACCGTGACATTTTACAAAGTTTTATTTATTGGTGTGATGTATAAATTTGTGTAACATGTTCAATTGGATTCTTGGTACTTTTGAGGACAAAAGCCTCTTTGTGGTGAGGTTTGATTCGAAGGACTATTCATGTATGGTAACAGTGTTTTATTAATTCTTTAATTACACTATTTTTACCATATAATTAATTTTGTGCTTCTAGTTGTGACACGTGGTAGGATGGGGAGCAAATGGAGAATCTATGTGGTAGGTCCTTAGGCCACCACATGGCCTACCACCAATTCCTTACTATTTATCCATGCCACAATGCAACCCAACTCACTTGGTACCCCAACTCACAATGGAACCCAACTCACTTAGCACCCCAACTCGCCTAACACTTCAACTCACCTACCAACCCAACTCACTTGCTAAGTTGACTTGCATGGCAATCCAAATCATAACCAAACTTAGCTTCAAGATACTTACATGAAAGGCCATTATAATACATGGCTAAAGCCATGGTCTTTATTGAAATGAAAAGCCTATTTAAAGGCTTTAAAATTATTTAGTCCCACAAATGTGGATTTTTATAAATACATGTGTTATTTTGAAGCAAAAGTCATTTTGACCATAGCTAAGTAAAGAAATCCATTGTTGAGAAATATAGAGGACCCAAATGGGCAAAGCCAAGTCAGAGGAGGTAAGAATGGGGGTGAGTGATGCACGAGTTGGGCAAAAACATAGATTGACTTTGTAATTGGGAGAGAACTAAAAATGGCTAGGGTGTTATTCATTTTACGTTGCTAATAGACCTGAGTCTATTTATTCGTTGCTATTTGTAGAAGAATTTGTGGAGATGTGGAGAACATAGACCAAAGCCTATGTAATCATGTTTCTTATAATTAAGAAAGGTCATTGTCTATGGAAGGAGATCACCTATTTTAATAGCCATTATGGTATGGTGATAAGAGGATCTATAGTTAGAGACCGAGTTGATTGATGCTTAAGCATCATTGTTATAAGGCTCATAATATGTGAATATGTATTCACCAAAAAGATTGATCTGAATCTATAGTTTATAATCTTCTATTTGGTAAAAGGTTGTTGACATAGGTGGAAGTAATCTTATTCTAAATGGATAAAACCAAGTCTATTTTTATGTGTTATCTATTTGTTGAAAGCCATAGGAGCCGAGTTGGGCATATGTGAGACTATGTATTAAAACCACATAGATCTGAGTTGGTAGTGGAGGATTGTGTTTATTTTGAAGGCCTTTGTGCTATGGAGTGAATATATATTATTCCATACAAATCTAGATAGTGATGGATAACTGAATTTGTATATTTGCAGAAGTCTCAAATATGAGGACAAATGTATAGTTTCAAGCCTAGACAAGAATATGTATATATATTAAATCCATTGGATCATAAGCGACTGGTAACTTCTTGTTGGATATATAGACACAGACCTGAATTACAATAAAAGTTAACTCACCTATTTAAAGGACTTTCTTCCTTGGGTGACCAAAGTTAACTGATCATATATCTATTTGGTAAGGATTTTAGCTGAGCCTATAATGTAGATGTTTCTCTATTTTGTAAAATCATGGATGGAGGTTATGGCATTAGGGTATATTGGATTGTAGATAGTTTGGATCTAAACCTTGATGTGTACAACACTTCTATTTAGTGGATAGTCCCAAAATAAGGTAAAATTATGTTGTTTCTTCTATGTTTATGGCTTTCAACAATGAAGGCAAAGAATGTAGATATCTGTAATGAAAAGTGTATATATATATATATATAGATATATATATATGTTGTCTTCATCTATTTTATAAATCTCCATGGGCTTTGGATGGAGATATTGGTAGAGTATCTTTGAATTGAGGATGAGTCATTTCATTACACTATAGGTAATACACATACCTGAGTTGGGGTTAAATCCTTTATTATTTTATATGGTGATAGCCAAGGAAGTTATGTATCTGTATATTGATTATACACAGAAAACCCATAACTGTAATTTTGATTGCCTCTATTTTATAAAGCCAGTGGTTATGGAGGGGATATAAATGGTTAGAAGGTTTTTATTGGGAGATACAGGTCAATGATAATAGGAGGCACTCCTATTTAAAATTATGCCCTTTTTAAGAGTTTTTCTAGATATTCTTATTGGAGAAAAATTGCGTAAATATATGGAGAAAGATAAAGAGGTGAGGTGCTATAAATTTTGAGAGGCAAAAAGCAGAGGCTTTCAAATCAATTTTAGTAGTATAGGTTCCTTTAAATCCATTTATGATGTAAGTTGAAAAGTGTATATTTGCATCATTTTTATAATGGATCAGATTGTAGTTCAACAATCTCAGAGACGTAGCCCAAATGATGGGTGAACTCCGTTACCACTTCTAATGTCACTTTTCCTTTCAATTATTCTATGTTTCATTTTTAATTCAGTTAGAAAAAGAATTAACGAGGCACTAAAATTAAATGATGGGAAAGTTTAATATGACAACAAATCAAAAGTTATATGTGGGAAATGAGTTTATAAAGTTATCTAATTAATTTCACTCAATCCTAGATTTTTGCACCAATTATATTTAACTAAGGAATTGAGATATTTTAGTATCCATTTTAGAAACTATTTGTCTGATTGATGTATCATTTAGATTGAGAAGAAGAAGAACAAAATCAAGAAATATTGTAGCTATAAGAGGATTCTAGTGGTTACTGAGGAGATGTGGGCCACTCTTGGCTTCACTTTATTTTAGAGCATTATGATGCAAAGGATGTATTTGTTTATGCTTCTTAAGAGACTCATTTTAGTGGGAAATCAAGTGTTGCTATGATGTTCTTTACATGAACCTAGAAGGTTAGAGATGAGTGTTTTCAGTTTGGAGTAGGTTTGTCCAGGTGGAAGGTATGTTGTGTTGATATCAATGTGATGTCATAGCTATATATGGTTAGTTTACATGGTTAGATTAAAGGTTTTCAAGTGGAAAAAGAGGATATGTGATTTATCAAGATGACCTTTTTGCCTAGAAAGGACTGTCGACCTTATTCTAGCATGCTCTAGGTGGTCTTGTGGTTTGAAGGTATGTTGAAGACAAATTGGATATTTTTGTTTGCTCTCAGGTTTCTTAGTTTATGCTTAAGAGTATGTAGGTCCTAAAATGGGTTATAGAATGTATGTGTTATCAAAGATATGAAATATCAAATCTTGGTCTAGAAATGTGTAATGGCTTTCTCCATGTGTACAAGAAGTTTCAGAGGTGGTCTTTGACTAGAAGGAGGTTTGTTGACTCTATTTGTTTTAAGATTCTAGGGTTTTAGGCTTTGTTAGAAAATTGGTCTTCCTTATAAGTTGAGGTCTGATGCTTCTTAATAGGTTGAATGGGCCAAATGGGTTGTCAAATAAGGATTCACATAGATTTGAAGGTTTGTGGTTTTCAAATTGTTCATGTATTTGTCAAGATGAAGGCCTAATTTGCAAGTTAGCTTGTGAAGGAAGTATGTTGTAGAAGATGAGATAGGTAATTAAAATTTGTGTGCTTAAGGGGGAACATGATATTGATCGATATATGAAGTTTCAAGTCTTGAAGGTGCATCTATTAAAACTTGTGGGCTTTACAAGTTCTAGGTAGGGCTACAAGGAGTCTAGACAAGGCTAGTAATGAAGTTATGATGTTTTTGCTTTTGTATGTTTTAAGAAGAGTTATCAAGTTTTTTTAGAGCATTTTTACTATTTTTTAAGTGGCATGAAGTTCTGTTAGTGGTCCTTGTGGTAGCTTGAGATAGAAGGATAGTAAGCTTGTGTGTTGATTCTTCATGGTGTATAGAGATTTGAAGATGCTCACGTGATGTAATGACTCAAAAATATTAAGGGGAGTCTATCTCAGATGTTTATTAGTGAGTTTGATTATATTTCAATGTTTTTCTATGTTTTATCTTCATTTGTTTTAGTGCTTGGTTAAAGAGAGTGTTGGCATGGAGTAAAAGGAAGTTGTCAAGACAAGAAGAAGTAGGCTCATTATAAGGGGAAGTTTGTATCATATTTATAAGATGGTAGTTTTATATTGATGGTATTTTTAGGTGCTTAGGATTAGTTGGTGTCCAATTTGTCATTATGTCAAAGGGGGAGAAAGTTCCTATTGTGAGAGTGCTTGAAGAGAGAGAAGGAAGGTGAGTTGTATGATGTGTGTTATCATCAATGACAAAGGGGGATATTTTTAGAGAGTTGTCAATGATGTCATGGTGATTTCATGAAGGTGTCTAGGTGAGTGGATGAAGTGCCTTGGTAGTCTAAGTTGACAATGACAAGGTGTGCAATGTATTTATCTTAGTATGCTTGAATGAGGCTTGGTTGATCTTCAATTTTGGCATGATTATAGATGTTCAGGGATGAATATGGTGATTTAAGAATGTGAAATGGGTAATATAAGAGGTTTTATATGATTTTAATGTTTGTGTGCATGAGTATATTTCATTTGGTTGATCATTGTTTTCATGTAGATAGTTTGGGTCTAATGATAGAAAATCTAAGTAGGCAGTTTGTTGACATCATAATTGCCACGTGTGGATGAGTCATGGGGAGTTGATCATATAGGTGTGATCATATTAGTTACTAGTTTCTATGTACAAGGTCTTAAGTGATGTGATGAATCAAAACTAAATATATGTAAGTGCAAAGTTGGGCTCTCAGGCAGTTTGACAGTGTTTTTCCATACTTAACCAAAATTGTAATGTGGCAATAAGAGCCGAGTAAGAATTTTAATGGTGTTATATATCGCACATGTGAAGGTGTCAAGAGAAGTTGATCATATGGGTTTGTTTAGTTTTGTGCCTAGTTTATATGTGCTAAATTTTAGGTGATGAAGCACATCAAAAGATATGCATGTATAAATTTGGCCTTTCAGAGAAGTTTTTGACATAGTTAGCTCTGTGAGAGAAAAATCTGAGTGAGCATTTTAATGTTATTATATTTCACACGTATGAGGTTTTCAAGAGAAGACTAAAAGATGGTTGGATTATCATATGTGAAGAGATCATATAGTCCAAATTTTAGAACATGCAGTTGAGCGAAGCAAAATATATGGAGGTTCAAGATTGACCTTAGAGGGAAATAAGCAATGGTCCCCATACTTAGTCATTTTTGCATGATATTAAAAATCAAGACCAGATGGAGATCCAATGGTTCATGAGAGTTCATAGATATATGGTGTGAATTAATTCAAATGGTTCAAAGTGTTCATTGGTTAATAGAGTTAAAGATCAAGACCAAATGAAGATCCAACGGTGCATGAGTGATCAATGGTGCATGTTGAGTCGAATGAGGACAAGTGTTTAAAGTTTAATGACAAGCATAGATAAAGACTAAGATTCTTCTAAGATATAATAGTGAGTGGATGTTCATACATGTATAGATAAATAGTGCATATTGAGTGAGATTATTTCAAAGTGTCCAATGTTTAACATAAATAAAGACTGAGCTATGTATAAGAGATTGATGGTGCATGTTGAGTCAATATTAAAAGATTACACGAGATGAGGTCAACTGTTCAAGGTTTAATGTTTGGGCATTGGTGCACTATGTTTTAAAGTTAGTAAGAGATTAATGGTGCATGCTTAATTTTATTAGTAAGGAAATGAGATGACAAAATAGTGTTCAATGTTTAACTATGACCATTTGAATTTAACAAAGGAAAGACTAGTTCCTAGTTTTTGAGACATAACTTTTGATCTATGAAAAATTTGGCCATGTAGTAAAAATAAAAGATATATAGGACTCAAAGGTTCATCTATAAATATAAATTTCAAGTTTTGAAAGTATGTACAATCAAATTTATGAAGGCCTAAATTTGACTATGTTCTTCAAGTGACTCGAGAAATATGTTCAAGCTTGTTTTGATGTTATTTCATTACCTCATGATAAATTAGATATTAGATCATGTTTTATACTCTATAAGGACCATCTGTATGGATTTTTGAGGTTCGACCAATCCATAATCAATATGAACAATCGCTAAGAAGGTGATTATGTGTTCATTCATGAGTACTGTGTGCACAAAATGTTGTTTAAGTAAATTATGCTTTAGCAGAAGAGTGTTTTAGCGACTATGATCATTTGAAGATGTCAAAGGGGTCATGTGAATTGGGTTCATAAATTTTGGAAGTGGTCATTTGTTCTTAGTTTTTTTAGAGTGGTGTCAATGTGGTGAATGGGTCATCATAGGACCTAAAAGGTGACTTAGGATGATTTGAAAGAGAGTTATGCTTAAGTGTGACCCATGTAAGATGCCTTAAGGGTGAAGGCACATGTTGTGGCTAACAAAGAAGATTGTGGACTTGATAATTCATGAATTATTTATAAATAGTGAAACTAAATGTGATGGTTTCTAAACTTGAGAGAGACTATTGGAGTGAGACTTGTGGAAGGTTTTTTGGCAAAGAGTTGATAGGATGAGTGCCTATTGGATGAGTTGATGAGTAGATCAGGTTATTGATTATGTGTATGACTTATAGATCATATTTTTAATGTTATAATAGTGCTCTTATAGTTTGAGGATATGTGAAGAGGTCAGAGTGTGCATATAAAGATAGTTTGAGTGAAGAAGGAGAGAGATTGTGGCATACCTTTGTAAGAGGCCTACATGAGATAGAGAGGGAGTTTGTATAGGGGTTAGAAAATTATAGGTATATCATTAAGTGTTGAAGACATCAGTTCCAAGGTGGAGGTGTTCAATTCAAAGGAGGGTCTAAAGGACTTTATCTTCTTTAGGGGCAGTTGCTCCTTGTGAAAGAAGTGTTTCACTAAAGGCCTTTGGTTAGGAGGATTTGATCAAGGTTTTTTGGTATAAAGGATTTTATTAGTCTCTTATTTGTAATTTCTTATAGGATAAGTAGTGCATGTGTTATAGGCTTAAGAGTGGGTTTTATTCCCCATGAGGGTTTCCCACAGGAACTATGTGTTGTGTGTTTGATCTTATGTATGCATTGAATGAATGATCTCTCTTTTTAATGTTGCTTGATCAAGTTGATATATGATGATTATCTAATTTTTTGAAAGGATTAGGATTGAGATTGAAATATTTGGGCTCACTAATTTACCCACCCACATAGTGATTGTACCTATAATACATAGGAAAATGCCCCAAACGTTTGGAGAGATCCAAAAGAAGGTATTTTAGGTGTCAATCCATACTTTATGCATTAGTTGGCGGTGCCCTTTTTATAAAGAACCTCAATGGAGTACTCCTTAGGTGCATAAATTATGACCAAGTGGCAAGGCTCTTGGAGTAGTTTCATGATGGAGCTATAGGAGGTAATTTTGCACCTAAAACCATAGAAGAAAAGGTAATGAAGGTTGGTTATTACTGGCCCAATATTTTCAAGGATGCTCATACATGGGTTATAAAATGCCAAAAATGTGCTATCTTTGTAGGAATGTAAAAACTAGCAACCCTTCCACTTAGTCCAATCTAGGTAGAGTAACCCTTCATACAATGGGGGTTAGAATTCATAGGGATAATAAACCCACCATCAAGTGCAAGTCATAAATGGGTGCTCACTATGACTGATTACTTTACTAGGTGGGTGGAAGCCATTACTTTGAAGGAGGCTAATAAGGGTGCAATTTTGGATTCCTATGATAGCATTGTGACCAGGTTTGGTGTCCCATCTACCACAATTTTTGATAATGCACTAGTATTCCTTGGTATGAATACAAGTGAGTGGGATCTCAAACTAGGCATCTATCTTAGCACCTCTTCCAACTACTATCCTCAAGGAAATGGTATGGTAGAGTCCACAAACAAGAACCTGCTAAGGATCATTAAGAGGACCACAAAAGATAATCAAAGAACATGGCACACCAAGCTAAGGAAAACCTTATGGGCTAATAGAGTGAATCCTAAAGATTCCATTGACAATTCTCCATATGTTATTATATATGGAAGGGAATCCAAATTTCCTATCTATCTTGAGCTACCTGAATTAGAGTTAGCCCATCAACTTGAGTTGATGGAGGATGAGCCCATGAATGTGAGAATGATAGAGCTCATGGAGCTAGAAGAAACCAAGGACCTTGCCATGAAAACAATATAATCACATCAATATTAGGTAAAAAAATCCTTTGAAAGAGAGCTAAATCAAGGAGCTTAAAGTAAGGGGACCTAGTCCTTAAGTAGGACTCAAATAAGGCCAAACCACCCAACCATATTGTTGACCAAATTTGACCCTACAGGTTAAATTGGGACCCCTATAGGTAAAAAATTGATATTTATATGTTTTTAGGGGCATATTATAATTTCATGGAGTATGTCATAGATCATTTGGTGTGATTTTATGTGTATCTAGCCTTGGTCATAATCATTTTAGTGCTAAGAGTCATTTTGGTTAATATAGAACATTAAATGAGTTGTATAGCCTCCTTGGGAAATGTGAGGGTTTAAAAGGGTGATGTAATGCCCCAAACGTCCTAAAAAGTCTTAATTAACCTTTTGTAATTGAAATGTGGTAGTTTATTTAGAAGAAAGAGCAATTTTCTTGGAAAAAATGTAGTTTTCTTGAGGTGTACGGACCTGTACAACCTCCTATAGCTAATGACACTTTAGAAGTGTCCCTTGGTATTCAAAAAAATTTATTATAGTGATTAATTTGATTATAATCTCCAAGAAACTAAGAAATCCATTTCTCTCTCCTTCCACTAGGCTTGGCATGCAAGAATAATCCTCAGGGTTTTGGATGGTATGACCAGGAGGGGAGGTTTCAATAAAATATATTTGAGGGATGTATTATACACTAATTAAAATTAAATTTTATGTTTTTTTTTTAAATTAATGGTGTTATATGATTTATGAACCATTCTTAAGAAGTTGGCCTATCTAATTTCCTTGCCAATCTATGCACCTTGCAACTTTTGCTCTTGTTTGAGATATTCTATGAAAATCAAGGAGTGAGATGAATTATAGAGGTTTTTTAATTCCATCTCATATGTTCCAGATCCTTTTTTTCAAGTTTGGAAGTATTTTGATGAACTAACTAACTCAGTTTACAAGGAGGAGTGAAAGGGTGGAGTTATAGTCATTTTTCCAATTGCTAGAGATTTATTCTATGTTATGGTTTGGAATTGATGTGAAGTGATGTGTTATTTCTACTAGATGAATATTGATCACCTTCCATGTCAAATCCAAATTCAATAACCACTTCAAGAGTTAAGAGATTAATGTAAATGCATAAAATGGTCACCTACAGTAGTTGTATGACCTACCACTTCTTGGAGGAACATGAAATGTGTGTTTGAGAATTATCTAATGTTTGGAGAGTATAAAAATGTTTTTTCATAATTTTGGAGAATGTTTAATAATTTTGGGGCAACTAGATATAATAAAATGGTCTTGAAACAAATTTGTGGCACTTTGGGACAAATTCCCAAAACTGTCAAAATAGAGGTCTAAGCCCTTTATTGACGTTTCTCATACAAGGTTGCATTGAGTTCCAGGACCTCTAAATACATTCATTTGAAATTTACCATAGAGGTCTCTTGATTTTGAAAGGATGGAGGGTTTTTGAATTTAAGAGATTGGTTTTCAAGAGGTCTCAAGTTGCCTCTTTAAACACTGAAATTCGACAGTGCTATCTATAACAAGATGAGTCAATAACATTTTTAGGCCTAATGAGTGGATTTGATGATTGAGACTAAGTTATAATGTCTTGTTACACTAATAAACACAAAATTTAGAAATATAAGCATCAAGGCATGCATGGAAGAGACCTAAAGTGCAATGTTATGGTCATATATTCATCTGCAGGTGTATAATGACCTGGAAAAGGCTACCTACAACCTGCATGTAGGTGCTCATAGAGAACTCAAAATGAACTTGTGGAATGATAAGCTTATAAACATGAAAATATGATATGAAATGTTGATTAAAGGTTTTAAAAGTTTCCCCAAAGGAAAATGGCACATATTCTAATGTGGAATCAACACCTACAGGTGTCCCATCATGCAAAAATACTCACTTATAGCTGACTAAGAGGTGATAATAACTAGGATAAAATAATTGTAAAGTATGTACATGAATTTTATAGGCATAGATATGACTTGGTGTGGTAAGAAACACCTTTATAGGATATTTATACAGTATATACAAGGTTCAAACAAGCATGACCACCTATAGGAGTTACTTGTGAAGAAGAAGCATAAAATACACAGTCAGCTACCTATGACTAGTCTTGAGAGAAATTCAATCCCAAAGTGTGATATAAGAAAGGGAATAGATGAAATACATAGTGGAATAATTTAGGAAGGATTATACACTATTTTCAATGCCTAATCTATACATACACACCTATAGCTTCCCCTCCAAGACAAAAAACATAGTTAGGACTTAATTGAGCAAGATATGCATTGAAGAAGCCCTCATAAGTAGTGAAGAGTTTTAAGATATTATGAATGAAAATAATATGATAATGGTAACCTCATGATATTTCCAAGGTAAGCCATAGATCATAGGATGTGTTTCAAGTAGCTATAATCCACATGAGAGAACCTTGCATACTTAGTTTGCCTATTCAAGAAATGATCAAGTTAGTTTGAGATAGTAATGAAGATAAAAGTATGAAGCATAGATAATAATTCATCACAAGTGATGTGACTATATAAATATTATTATGACATGAAATCAAGGTGAGGAGGGGTTTCAAGGATAATACACAATTAGTTTATTTAGGACCCTACACTCAGTCTGCCTCCCTCATATTTTGTCTTGGAATTTGAAGGAGTTAGGGTGTCTATTGATATAATAAAGGGTAAAAATTTTGTGTAAAGGTAATTAATAACTTTGAAAATCCTCTCAAATATTCAGTTTGTCTAGACAAATAGGGGAAATGCCCTCTGTTTTGTCTCAGACATAGGATATTCCCTTTTGTGAGAAAACCCTACATTTTTGAGATAAAGGGTGGACTAGGAGATAAGTGGACATTGAAAAGAGATGTGTGGAGTTGGAACACACCCAAAAATAATGATATAACTTACAAAAAGGGATGAAACTAAATAGGGTGCTCTAAACCCTCAAGTATGCAAAAAAGCCTGTTATGTAGGGTTTAAACCTAGTGCCCAAATGAGAGGTCATTTTAATTTCCAACTATCGGAGAGAATTATAATCCATTTGGAAATGTTTATGAGGTCATTTAAAGTGTTCATAAGATTTTATAATGCAAATATGTCATAAGGAAAGCCATTTTTGGCTTAGGACCAATTCAATCTTACAAGGAATGGAGAAAAGAGCTTGAGTGGGTAAAGTTAGAAGCTCATATCTTCTTGGAAACCTAGCATGGAGATTCAAGGAGATATACAAAGTTAGATAGGGTAAAAAAATACCATTATGTGGAGTTGAGTTGAGAGTTGAACATTAGATATTTATGAACAATGGCTAAGAGGGTAAAACATGCCTAAACTCACCAAAACCCTTGCTAATGACTAGTTTGAGAAGATTGAGAAAATAGTGCACCCAAATGGCATAGTTTATCTAGAATGATGATTGGATGTTGTAGAAGAATCTTTAAGGCTACTTCCCATCCTTTTAGACTATACATATGGCATATAAAATAGGGTGTTTTCAATATTTTTGTGTGTTTTGAAAGTTTTAAAAGGAGTCTAAAGATTACAATCATATGGGAGGGAAGCATGAGACTTAAGATAACTCCCCATAATTTTTTTTTGCTTTATAACAAATCCTAAATGCCTCAATAAGAACTCTCATCTTAGCCACTCAAAATTAGCATGGTGAACTTGATAGTGAGAAGGGTAAAAACTTCAAGTGGAAGCCTATTTAAGGTGAACTTGAGTAATCCAAGGCTATGGATGGCCTTGAAATATGTCATTCACCCCTTTTTATGGATTTGCATGGAAAATTGAAGCCAATTTTGAGTCCAAGTGTGAGGGGTGACTGAAAAAGGAGTTTCTTTGACTGTAGGTAGTGATGGCTCATTTTTAGAGGAATTTAGGTGATTAAGAATGTAACTAATGCATGGAAGAGCATGTAAACACTCCTCCCTCTCATTTCAATCATTAGAACTACCCCTAGTAAGTTTTGGGATGTTACAAAGGGGAGATTGATGAAGATAGTTTTTTGAGCCAACAAAAGGAATTTCATGCCACATTTCAAGAGTTTCATGCCTTGGATTGACAATTTTACTCTATAAATTTGCATAATCAGTTTAAAATTATCTTGTCATGCACATGTAACCCATTTTATCAACTTGACACTTGTCCTTATGACCCTTGGACTTCTTTCTTCTCTTCTCTCTCTTAATTTCTATAAGAACTAGCCATTTTGGCTATTGTAAACATGCTCCACTTGAGTATGGTGAAGTCCTGATCATTTAAATACCATGGATAAATAAAGACTATTGATTTTACCTCCTTGATGATAGTTCATAGTGTGTTTAATTGAATGATTGATATTGATTAGTGATGGCTATTGTTTCCTTAGCATTGTTGTCTCATTCCCTCACCTATTTATAACTTGAAAGATTCTTCTTGCACGTCATGTGAAGTGTTAAATAAAGTGTCAAGGCTGAGTGAATTATTATATTTAATAGTGCCATTCTAAGCCTCTTTTCTAGTCCTTCTAGCCTAAACATTCATCACAACCTCATAATGAAATATGATTGTGAGAAAATTCAGATTAGAGAAGTGTATGCCTAGTTAGTCTCTTGGTATTATGTATGAAATGTAGTTGGTTGGTAGTCATCAATTAATTTGGTGTATCACCACCTTTAGGATAGTTTAATTTTAGTTTTCTCTCCCTTTTCCTTACAAGCATAGGTGTAGTAGTGATCTAAAAGTGGTACATCAAGTGAGCTAGCCCTATATAGAGATTCACCTCATTCTTAGGCTAACCACAACCTAGAGGTGTTTCAATTATGCCACTTGGATGAGGAGAGCTGTGACATCTCAAGGGGTGCAAATCCAAGTGACAATAGTTTTTGGCATGCCTAGTAGGACTCATTATCCAAGAAGTTGAAAGATTTTTGGTGTTATCTTTCAGCACATCAGCCTTTAGAGGCATCTATTTAAGCATCAATGGCAACTCTAAAGTTACATCGACTACTCAAGCAACATAGGTTTTCATTTTGAAAAGTTTTGGTAATTTATATTTGTGTTCTTTTTTTCTAATGATGTTCCATGGTTAGTTTTGGTGCTGAGTATTATTTTACATAAGTTGATGAGATATCTCATGCTTATGGCATTCCCTATTAGCCTTTGTATGATTCTTATTAGCCTTGTCATGATCCTTACTAGTATCCATATGATGTTTATCAAACCTTGTCATGAGTTGTATTAGTCCTATAACTATCCTTCTCAATATCTTTCTCCTCTTAGTCAACCTAGTCACTTCTCTAATTAGTCCATTTCAACTTTTGAGCAAACTCTCTTAGGCTATAAGAGGTACATGTTGGATCTTGACACACAAAGGGGACATGGTCAAGATGTTCCTAGTCATCTCATTCATAATGTGAGAGATGCATTATAGCTAATTAAAAGAGAATGGGCACCTATCGAGATAGAAAATTTGTAAAGGATCACAAGTGAGATGCTAGATGTGAGTAGCCTAGTTTCATCCTTAGAAGATAAGCTAAAAATTCATGAGGAACATCCTCACCAAATACATCATCCCTCATATCCACCTTCCCAAGATTGCTATCAGTTCTACTTAACCCCTAGTCATAAACCCAATCAAGCTTATTAAAGTCATATTTTTCCCTATCAACTGAAAAAGAGAGTTGGAAGGACAAACTTTATTTTTAAAGAAAACCTTGATAGGTAAATTGAGTTAGTTAATAAACAGATGAATCAATCCATCTTATCATCAAAGGAAGTGGAATCTAATACCTCATTTCCCTCTCCCATTACATCCCCACCTCAAGAAGAGACTTTTAGCTATGAAATCCCAAGTTGGAGATAAGGTGGATAATCCAAGCCTAAGGAGATCATAAGTTTATTGAACACTTTATCCACTCCTAAAATTGAATCACTACCTAAAGAAGAGATTACTAATCCTAACATCCTAAGCTAGAATAAGGTAGTGGAATCATGGGAACAAAAAGGGGATAAAAGCCTAGATAAAGAGTGTGAAGTTGAGAAGGAGCTTGATCCTATGCAAGCCCCTTCCACCTTTCCTCAAAAGACATCTTTTTTTACACATAAACCCTTTTATAATCCTTATCCTCATGAAGATGCATATCAACTTCAAAAGAGACTTTTCCAAGAGAACCTAGCCAAGCAAATTGAAGAGTTAGAGTCAAGAATGGAATTGTTGAGTCAAGTTGTGATGGAAGGTTTAGAGCCAAAAGAAGATCCTATGCCTAAAAACACCCCATATGACCTTCCTTAATAGAGTTATCAAGATGAATCATATTTAAATGAAGTGATTTTCAAATATAATGAAGAAAACCAAGCTATTTTAGCCCAAGGATTACCTCTCCTTTCTCAAAAACTCCCAAAAGGATCCCATACAATTCATTCTCAATTTGATGTTGAGTTTTATGTTCCACCTCTACTGAGTAGTTCATATTGTCCTCACCCTATCTCCATTTACCTTGATGGACCTATGGTATGGGAACATAAATAGGAACATTTATTTGATAAGAATTCACAACTCTTGCTTGAAGAAAACATAGCTCCTTGGCAACCTCATTGGGCTAAGTCACTTGATTACAAAATGCATAGCATTGGCATCACCAAGAAGGAAAAAGAACTTGAGGATCTTGCAATCCTTAAGAATAAAATTCAGGTTATAATAGTTGAGATAAAACTTGAGAGCTCTCAAGAGGTTCTAAATGATGAAGAAGAGGTGATTTATTGTGTTGAGTCTTCTGATTATGTTGATATTGAAGAATGTCTTCCTTGTGTTAAAAGAGAGGAAATCATCATTGGTTCTTCCATTAATATATAAGATATCATTAATGGGAAATAAAAATTATCTAATCATCCTTGGGATGACTTATTTTCAATCATTAGAGCAGGTTATACTCCTCTTCAAGGAGGTTATGATCTAGTCAAAAATGGATAAGGTAGTCTTGGCACTCAAGTGGGTATGCAAAGAAGAAGAAACTTTTCAAATTTATCCTTTCAAGAGGCATATGAATCCTATGATGATATGTTTGAAATCATAAAAATGGGTTATCATCCTCTCAACTAGTTGGGAGGAACACATAAGAATTTGAAGAATAGAACAAGCTTCTATTGGCCTCAATCTTCTAAAGAATAAGAAACTACTCCTCTTGAAGCCATGCCTACCAAGAAGATACAAGTTAATAATGAAATTAAGAATGGGAAATAGTATGAGGTATGTATAAAAATTAAATAGAAATACATTTACATTGGAGACCTATTTAAATATGATCTACTTGAGAGCAAATCAAGTGAAGTGCCAAGGAATAGGTTTGATCTACCAAGCATCCAATCCAGGGAGCAACATGCTTGGCACTATAATTCATATCATGAAGAAGAAGATTTAAATAACTTTCATTTTGATCTTGAAAAGGAAGTATTCTTAATTTATAGCTATGCATAGTTGTTTGTTTTCTATTTTCCCTAAGTGCTTTGAGCACACGTGTGTGTCTTGTTAGTGTGTTTACTTTGCTTTGTGTTTGTCCTTTATTTTGTGTGGTCGAGGTAATTAGTTGTCTTGTCTTGGTCAAAGAATTATTTTAAAGTGTCAGGTCTTCTTATTTTTTTTTAGACTTTAGATGAATCCTTAAGCCCATGGATAGGATAAGGCTACTAATCTTCAATATAACAGGCATACTACCCTTATGAGTCACTATTTTGTTGATGAAATTTGACCCTGTAGGTCAGATTAGGACCCTTATAGGTAAAAAATTGATATTTATATGTTTCTAGTGGCCTATTATAATGTCATGGAGTATGTCATAGCTCATTTGGTGTGATTTTATGTGTATCTAGCCTTGGTCATAATCTTTTTAGTCTTAAGTCTTTTTAGTCTTAAGAGTTTTTTTGGTCAATATAGAACATTAAATGAGTTGTATGGCATCCTTGGGAAATGTGAAGGTTTAAAAAACTGATTTAATTCCCCATGTGTCCTAAGAAGTCTTAAGTAACCATTTATAATTTAAAGGTGGTAGGTTCTTCAGAAGAAAGAGCATTTTTCTTGGAAAAAAGGGAGTTTTCTTGAGGTGTATAGACTTGTATGGCCTCCTACAGCTAATGATTCTTTAAAATTGTCCCTTGGTCTTCCACATAATTATTATAGTGATCAATTTGACCATAATCTCTAAGAAATTGAGAAAACTATTTCTCTCTCCTTCCACTAGGCTTGACAAGCAAGAATGATCCTTAGGTTTTCATATAGTATGGCCAGTAGGTGAGGTTTTAGGAAAATTGATCTTTGGGGATATTATAAACTTAGTCAAATTACATTTGATGTTTATTTCTAGAAGAACGGTGTTTTATTATTTATAAACCATTCTTAAGAAGTTGACCTATCTAATTTACTTACCAATCTATGCATCCTACAGGTTTTGCTCTTATTTGAGCTGTTATGTGAAAATAAAGGATTGAGATGAATCCCATAGGTTTTTTAATTCCATATCACATGTTCCACATCCTTTTTTTCAAGTTTGGAAGTGGTTTTTTGAACCAACTCAATTTTCAAGGATGAGTGAAAAGGTGGAGTTGTAGTCATTTTTCCAATTGCTAGAGATTTCTTCTATGTTATGGTTCTAAATTGATGTATTATTGATACTAGATGCCTATTTATCACCTTAAATGTAAAATCCAACTTCAATAACCACTTTAAGATCCAAGAGAGCAATGTAAATGCATAAAATGGTCACCTAAAGTAGTTGTACAACCAACCACTTCTTGGAGGAACATGAAATGTGTGTTTGAGCATTCTTTAATGTTTGGAGAGTCTAAACATGATTTGTCATTATTTTGGAGAATGTTTAATAATTTTGGGGTAACTAGATATAGTAAAATGGTCCTGGAGCAAACTTGTGGTACTTTGGGATAAATTCCCAAAACTATCAAAACAGAGGTCTAGGCCCTTTTTTGAGGTTTCTCATAAAAGGTTGCATTGAGTTCCAAGACCTCCAAATACATTATTTTGAAATATCCCAAATAGGTCTCTTGATTTTCAAAGGAGGGAGGGTGTTTGAATTTAATAAATTGTTTTTCAAGAGGTCTCATGTTGCCTCTTTGAACACTAAAATTCCATAGCGTTATTTACAATAAGATGAGTCAATAACATTTTTAGGCCTAATGAGTGCATTTGATGCTTGAGACTAAGTTATAATGTCTTGTTAAAATAATAAACACAAAATTTGGAAATATAAACATCAAGGCATGCATGGAAGAGACCTAAAGTGCAATGTTATGGTCAGATATTCATCTACAAGTGTATAGTGACCTAGAAAAGTCTACCTACAGCCTGTCGATAGGTGCTCTAGAGCTCTCAAAATGAACTTGTGGAATGATAAGCCTATAAACATAAATATATGATATGAAAGGTTGAATAAATTATTTAAAATTTTACCTAAAGGAAAATGGCACATATTCTAATGTGGAATCAACACCTACAAATGTCCTATCATGCAAAAAAACTCACCTATGGCTAACTGGGAGGTGACAGTAGCTAGAATAAAATAGTTGTAAAGTATGAAAATGACTTGTATAGGTATGGATATGACTTGGTGTGGTAAAAAACACCTTGATTAGATATTTAGACATTATATCTGAGGTTTAAATAAGCACAACCACTTACAAGAGTTACTTTTGAAGAAGAAGCATATAATACACAGTCAGCTACCTATGATTGGTCTTGAGAAAAATTCAACCCCAAAGTGTGAGATGAGAAAGGGAATAGATGAAATAAGTATTTGAATAACTTAGGAAGGATTATAAACTATTTTGAAGGCCTAATCCATACATACACACCTACAGGTGACCCTCGAAGACAAAAAACATAGTCATGACTGAATTGAGTAGAGTATGCATTGAAGAAGCCTCATAAGTAGTGAAGAGTTTAAAGAAATTATGAATGAATTTAATATGATAATGGGAACCTCATGAGATTTACAATGCAATCCATAGATCATATGATGGGTTTCAACTACCTATAATCCATATGAGATAACCTTACATACTTAGTCTGCCTAATCAAGAAATGATGAAGTTACTTTGAGCTAGTAATGAAGACATGAGTATTAAGAATATATAATACTTACACACAAGTGATGTGATTATATATTAATTATTATGACATGAAATCAAGGTTGGGGGGGTTTCAAGGACAATACATAGTCAATTTATTCAAGACCCTACACTCAGTCTTCCTCCCTTAGAGTTTGTCTTGGAATTTGAAAGAGTTAGGGGGTATATTGATCTAATAATGGGACAAAATTTGGTTTATATGGAATTAATAACTTGGAAAATCCTATAAAACATTCATTTTTTTTGTAAAAATAGGGTAAGTTTCCTCTATTTTGTCTTAGATATAGGACACTCCCTTTTGTGAGAAAACACTACATTTCTGAGATAAAGGGATAAAGGGTGGACTAGGAGCTAGGTGGACCTTGAAAATATGTGTGGAGTTTGATAAAACCTAAAAAAACATGACATACCTTACACAAAGGGATGAAACTAAATAGGGTGCACTAAACCTTGAAGAATGCAAATAGGCTTATTAGGTAGGGTTTAAACCTAGTGCCCAAATGAGAGGTCATTTTCATTTCTAGCTATAGGAGAGCATTATAATCAATTTTTAAATGTTTATGAGGTCATTTAAAGTGTTCCAAATCCTGTGGAATGTAGATAAGTCAAAAATAAAGCCATTTTTAGCTTAAGACCAATTCAAGCTTGCAAGGAATGGAGAAAAGAGCTCAAGTGGGCAAAGTTAGAAGCTCATATCTTCTTGGACACCTATCATGGAGAATAATGGAGATAGATCAAGTTAGATATGGTAAAAAAATACCATTTTATGGAGTTGAGTTGAGAGTTAAATGTTAGATCTTTATGAATAATGCTTAAGAGGCTAAAACATGCCTAAACTCACTAAAACCCTTGCTAATGACCAGTTTGAGAAGATTGAGCAAATAGTGCACTCAAATGGCATAGTTTTTCTAAAATAATGATTGGATGTTGTAGAATACTCTTTAGGGATAATCCCCATCCTTTTGGACTATGCATAACTATATGGCTGGAGTATAAAATATTGTATTTTTAATACTTTTATGTGTTTTATAGGTTTCAGAAGGAGTCTAAAGATGTCAATCACATGGGGGGTAAGCTTGAGACTTAAGATAACTACCAATAACAATTTATTACTTTAGAAAAACTCCTAGGTGCCTCAAAAAGAGATCTCATCTCAGTGAGTCAAAATTGACATGGTGAACATGATAGTGAGAAGGGTGAACACTTATGGTGGAAGCCTATTTAAGGTGTACATGAGTAATCCAAGGCTATATATGGGTTTGACATATGTCATTCACCCATTTTTATGGATTTGCATGGAACACTAAAGCCAATTTTGAGGCCAAGTGTGAGGGGTGACTGAAAAAGGATTTTTTTTGACTACATATAGTGATGGCCCATTTTTAGAGGAATCCAAGTGATTAGGAATGAAACCAATGCATGGAAGAATGTGTCCCCAACCCATCCCTCTTGGTTAAATCATTAGACATATCCCTAGTTAGTTTTGGGATATTACAAAAGGGGTGATTGATGAAGATAATTTTTTGAGCTGGCAAAAGGAATTTCATGCCACATTTCAAGAGTTTCATGCCTTGGATTGACACTTGAACTTTATAACTTTGCATGATCAATTTCACATTTTCTTATCATGCTGATCCCTTTTCTTAGTTTAACACTTATCCTTGTGACCTTTGGAATTATTTCTTCTCTTCTCTCTCTCAAGTTATATAATAAATAGCCATTTTAGATATTGTAAGTGTGCTCCACATAAGTATGGTGAATCCATACTCATTTGAATACCAAAGATCAATAAAAAATACTAATTTTACCTCCTCTATGACTATTCATAGTGTGTTCACTTGAATGATTGATCTTGCTTAGTGATGACTGTTGTTTTTTTATCATTATTATCTTATTCCCTCACCTATTTACATCTTGAAAGCTTATTATTGTAGGTCATGTGAAGTGTTCTATTAAGTGTCAAGTTTGAGTGAGTTAGTATATTCAATAATGCCATTATAGGCCTCTTGTCTAGTCTTCCAAGCCTAAACATTCATCACAACCTCATAATGAAATACTGATGTGAGAAGATTCAAATTAGAGAAGTGTATGCCTAGTTAGTCTCTTAGTCTTATGTGTGACATGAAAATAGTTGGTATTTATCAATTAATTTGGTGTATCACCACCTTTAGGATAGTTTACTTTCAATTTTCTCTTCCTTTTCCTTGCAAACATAGGTGTAGTAGTGATCTAAAAGTGGTACATCAAGGAAACTAAACCTATCTAGAGATTCACCTCATTCTTAGGCTACCCATAGCCTAGAGGTGTTTCAATTATGCCACTTGAATAGGGAGAGATGATAAATCTCCTCAAGGGGTGCAAATCCAAGTGAAAACACATACCAAGTTTGACAACTTTTCGAGTGGTCTTTATTTGATCCGTGGATGCAAAGAACATAACACTTTTTAGCTTGCCCAACTAGATGGAGAGGTTTACCCATGTCAATCAATGACATTAATTTGAAGCCTTTTTATTATAATAATTGAATCCATTATAACATATTATACATATTAGAGTAGATTTTTATGCTTTCCTTTAAGTGCTTTGTGCACATTTTCTTTCTGCTATGTGTTTCATTTTTAGTAAGTGCCTTAGGCACTTTGTTGTTCTATTTTCTTTTGTGATTGTTGATTCAAGAGAGGTTACAGTTAGGGGTAGATTTGGACTATCTTCATGATTAGTTGAGAGAAGACTTGAGACTGCATATGCTTAATGGATCTGTTTAAGGCCACTAGTCTTGCATAATAGGCATGTAAACCTAGGATGTCACTAAAAATATTCATCAGTTTTGGCCCACATACATAACTTGACATTATAGTAAAGATTATAGTGGTTATAGAGTGAAATAAGAAGTTGGGAAGAGTTCATGTTAAATAAAAGATCCAATAGTAGGAGAAAAGATCTCACGTGGCTTGTAAAACTTTTGAAACACTTTAAGTTAATTTAAAGTGTAATTTGTCTAAATTCAATAAAGTGGGTCTCCATGGTGGTCATAACATTCATAAGCATGAATCAGGTTTTTCAAAAGCATCATGAGCCCATTTAATCCTTGTAAATCTAAGAAAAGGTCCCTAACATAAGCCTAAATGAACTAGACCATCACTAGGATGCAATATAGGAATAAATAGACCAGTTTACTTACACATTTTATAAATGTGCTAAAAAAGCCTCACATGACCAATAAATCATGTATAATCAAAGTTCTTCATTATATAAACATGATCTACAAGTTTCATACTTGTGCAAGCTTTTTATCTCAAGATCTAAGTGTTTAAAGATAAGCTTGTATAACGAGACATTTGTGCAAGTTTCAAGTTTGAGCTTCACAAAATGTCTGTGTGGATTTAAAAAGTCCTTAAAAGGTTTGAATTTGATCAATATATAATGGTCCACATGATCTCACATACTAAAAATCAAGATCTAATAGTTTGTGCTGGGGTCAAACAAGTCAAAAGGTCCTTGGGTCAATTAAAAACCCTTAAAAGGCTATAGGTTGGACAAGATCTAATGGTGTATATTCATCAAGTAGAGATCTAATGACATGAGGTGACTGACAAGAAGGTGGATTCAATCTAGATCAATTATTAGTGTTCAATCATACCAATGATCTAAAGGTGTATGAGAACTGATAGGAAAATGGGCCCAAGTAGATCAAAGGCTCACATTGCTTCATATATTATGATTTAATGGTGCATGTTAAAGTCAAAAAGTCAATAGATCTAGATCAAGGTCTTGTGTTGCTTTTTACATCTTGATCTAATGGTGTGAGTGAAGTCAATAGGTTCAATGTATCTCAAGGTTAGGCCAGATATTTCTAGGTGGCATAAATGCGTTAGGTTTCCAAGAAAATCAATGGTTCATGAGCATCTCATACAATGCAAATCAACAAGCGAGGTTCAAAGTATAAAGACTAAGAGATATTTGATGGGAGGTTAAACATATGACTAGGAAAAAACTAGGGAAAACAATCCTTGTAGGGTCATCATTCCACCATTAGAGCTTGATCAAATGCTAAGGAGTGGATATATCCATGCATTTAAGATGATCAATGATAAAGGGGCACCATTAAAGCTAAATATAGACCTCTAGTTTGAAGGTTTGTGGCATATAGGGTCGATTCTAATATTTCATTCACCATCCTTTAAAGGGAACCTATATATAATGAGCTCTTGTTATATATGGATGCTCAAAGGAAAAAAATAAGTCTTTTAGACCTAATGGAGATCAAAAGAAGCTACACACTTTACAGGTCTGCATCACTATATGTGGCTATAGGAAAACTAATAAAGGAGATTGGTTTTCCATTTATAGAAATGATATGGGTCGAAATTTGAATGAGGGTAGATATCCATGATCATGAAGAAGCTCCTCATCCTTTAACATGGCCATATTTTTGATAAACAACCACCTAAAAAACACAAAGCCATGATTTTATCAAATCCATGAACATGAAAGTTTTGTGTTCATTGGTAGATGGTGTAAAGGATCAATGAAAAGGATTTGGTGGTTGAAATTTATAGATAGGAGCATTCATTACATCATTAGAGCCTTAAGGGACCTTTCACACTTGGTAAGCCATGAGTAATGACCTGATTGTTTAAAAAAGTGGAAAGGCATTCATTAGAGCAAAAGGTGGTAGCTCAAGCTTAATTAATTATCTTGGATGATGTGTTCCTTCTCTGATAGTGTGGTCCCACATTATTTCTCTCTCTCTCTCTCCCTTCTGCTATATATCTTAGTTTCATTCCCATTATGGGGGTTCTCAATTCTTATAATTTTTCATTCTTTTCTAGGACAAGGATACTCATTGAGACTCTTGTAAAAGTGTGCTCATTTGATATGGAAAAACCTTGTCAAAATATTATAAGAAATGGATTTTAAAGTAATAAGATCAACTCTTTACCTATCTCTTATCTTCAATTAGTGCTTAGTATGCTTGTGTATGGTGAATTTGTGAAGGAAAGTATTCCTATTTTACTATCCTTTTGCTTTCCTCTTTGAAGGTGCTTTTCAAGCTAACTTGTAGGTCTAGATTAGTGTTCTACTTGGGACCTCTTCTATGAAATATTTATGAAACTAGTGAGATTGTGAGGTTGTGTGAATTATAGTTATTCTATGCTGATCTAGTGTGTGTTCAAGCTTATATGAGAGTCTATTTAAGTTTGGTACATCACCTTTTTATCCTTCTTAGGATCCCTTAAACCCTTTATAACCCTTTTCCTTATGACAAGCATTAGTTTAGGTGAGCATCAAGAGGAAACCAACCTTCTCTGAAAGTTTAACCCCACCATAGGTGACCTATAGTCTGGGGTTATTCCCATTGTGTAGTTTAATTGGAAAGGGCCTGAAGAACCCTTTCCAAGGGTGTAGAATGAGCCTACAATAGTCACCTTCTCCTTCACTCTTGTAGATTCTCTGATTAGAAGAGACTCACAAAGGCATTTTAAGGGATATCCATGGAAATCCAATGCTTTGAGAAGGTGAAACAAGTGCCAAACTTTACTCTCTAATGATTGACATCATCTTAAACTTCATTGTACCTCTCTTTCTACACTTTTTCCCCAAAAAACACTATTTTATAATAGGTTCATATAGTTTCATACAAAATGATACCATGATTAGGACCCTCTCTGAGTTTACTTCATGAATTTTGTGTTTCTAGGGTGATTTATGGGCATTTAGGTGCAAAAAACTTCACTTTTATCAAAACTGGTCTATAATAGGGTTTAGGGAGGGTTCTGGAGGTCCACCATATTAACGATGGTTCATAAAGTAAGGGTCTCAAAACTAGAACTTATTACCATGGATATTTAGTCCATATATCCCTTAAACTTTCTTGAGAAGCTTAAGTTCCCAAGT
Organism: Torreya grandis; assembly: GCA_037957365.1. Classification (NCBI taxonomy): domain Eukaryota; kingdom Viridiplantae; phylum Streptophyta; class Pinopsida; order Cupressales; family Taxaceae; genus Torreya; species Torreya grandis. The sequence goes on from JARHVA010004756.1 coordinate 542,592, forward strand.
AAAAGGTGTGTAAAGATACGTATGTAGGGAATTTGATAACGAACTCTCTACATGAATTATGGACCTAGTTATAGTCTTATCAATGTTTCATAAACCTAAAATACTCAATAAAACTCAATCCTCCATGGATTTCAAGTGTGCTAGGGTGCCTTAATATTAATAAGAGTAGTTGAATCAAGTCTTCTTGTGGTAAAAGATTTGAAATAGCTATTTGAGACTAAAATTAACCTTCCCCTATTCTCATATACTAAAAAACACCTTGATAAGACCTATATCATCACCTCACACCTCCTCATGTTCTCATTTTACTTCAAGGAGTCTACTTTTGCTTTCATGATGGTGTGGGTCTTCTAGTCCTCAAAAGTAGTTTCTAGGCCTAGAAGGATTGAATTGAGTTTTGGAGTCCAAGGTGATATGTAGGTGAGTTTGGGGTTAAAAATACTCATATTATCTATATTTAATTTATTTCAACCTTATACAAATACCTTCAATTGAATCAAACTCCAACTCTTCTCCTCTCTCATGATTATGCCTGTACGCATACTTGTTTAGACTATGTGTGTGAGAAGACAAGGGTATGCATGGTTATCTCTCCTTAAAATGTAAGGTTAATGGAGTTTTAAATCATACCATATGATCTAATAATGATAACATTACTTAGTCTGAGTCTTCAACCACTCAATGCCTTGTACACTCTTCATCTCTCTCTATAGGGTTTTAAGTAGTCATAGCTTATATATCCCTTAATGACTAAGTTTGATCATTACCTCATTTATACTGAGTTTATAATTATCTTACCACATTTACATACCTTTTATATCTCTATTAAAAGTTCATACATCTTTATACAAACCTCAAAACAAGCAAAGGTTTTTAGTTGGCACACATAACTATTTTAGATTTATCTTCCTTAGCTAGTCCTCAAGGGCACTTGAAAAATGAATGTTACCTATCTCAAAGAGCATATGAGGACATTTTATAGTATTTATCATTACTTAAAAACCCTATCATTAAGTTTAAACCTCTATCTTTATCTCAATCTTCTCAAAAGCTCATTTGGTCTACATTGACTGTCACAGACTAAGAAAGCTCCATGACAAAAAAATGAGTGTTTCCACTATGTATATGACATTTGTGATGAGATTAACACCTTAACCTACTTACCATGATCATTTTTACTAAATTTTAGAGCCTAAATCCACCTATAGAGGCCTCAAAACTATATATTAGGCATTGACTATGTTTGTATACTATGTATATAGATGCATGAACCTTCCCTTTACAATCCTTCACACTCTATTCTTGGCCTCAACTTGATTCAAGAGACTATATGACTTGTTTAAGATAGAACCTAGTATTAATTATCTCACACTATCCTTCTTTTTAGGCTTAACTACCTATCTAAAATTGTAGTTTGTTGATGCCTTTAAGGAGTGACTTGACTGTGTTTTATGCTTCTCTAAGATTATGAACTTGACTTAAACCTTTCCAAATGATTTTAAACTAATAGAATATTCAACAAGATATTAACACTTCAAAAATCCTATAACTCTCACTCTTCCTTTGGTACATTGGCTCTTCAAGGTACTCTTAGGTTCCCATAGTCTTGATTTCATACAGATGCATGTGTACCTTCATGAGTTTGTAGTGGAGGTCATGATGTTGTTGAAGGTTTAAAGATATCAATTAATCTTTTAATGTATAAGAAAATTTCATAATAGTCCTTATTGAATGAATTGTATCTTGAATTGCACCTGTCTAGGGTATGTGGATATATCCATGTGATTGACCCCAATATTGGCTATGCGTGGCCATTTCAAGGTTGACCTTAGAGTGAAACTTATTTAGGATAATATTACTCATACCCTAACTTATTTATCATTTTAATTATTATTATGAAGCCTCCATTTGATCATGGAACTCTTTCATAGACTACACCGCTCCCATCCTCATTACAACTTGGAGATAGACTTGTCTTAGCAAGGCTATAGATACTATTTTATAAGGTGAATGGCTATGCTACTTGTAAATTGGATCCCATGGCTTGTCACTATTAAACATTTCAAGTGAATCTCAAACTTGGGCATAGACATCATTGAACTTAAAGACATAATAACACCTTCCTCATAGTCCATATAATTTACTCTAGTATTGGCATACTTCAAGAGCAATCCAAACACTGATGTAGGTGAAGTTTCACATGAAGATATGTCATAATATAAGCTCTCCATACTTAGGGTCTGCCTTTGATCAAAGTTTTATGCCCATCACTTAAGCATACCGTGTTCTCCATACTAATCACTCTACATTTTGAACATAAACTTTTCTTCATTATAGGCCTGACTATGTATGAGGATTTAACCCTTGTACAGACTGTGTCCAAGTCTTAGGTTTTTAACTTGACACCAAAAAACCTCCAAAGTCACTCTAATTCTCTAACCTCCAAAGTCACTCTAATGCTCTTACCTTTCCTTTAACTTCTTATTGAGCTCAAGTCTCCCCTCAAACATTCAAGTTTCTCCTTGTTTTCATCTTTATTTTCACCTCTTCTTAGCATGGCTATAGATGATGATCATTATGTTACTTGTACAAACTAAGGTGAATATTGGATGCCAGAAGACCTTAAGGATGCCACCATGCAAACCTTGTTTTAAATACCTTAATCAAGAGACCTCAACAAATATTGACCTTAATAAAACATTGTACATGTACAATGACCCTGGCTATAGGTGGAGGTTGACCTCTTAAGTAAGGTTTTAAGGCTTGACAACATAACTTCATGAACATAATGCTTTATAACACTCTTGAATATTATTTAACAATAGATCAATGAGGTAGAAGTGAATAAATAGGTAATGATATGTGTATGGTTGATGGGATATATAAAACTAAGAATGGAGTGAAATGATACACTTATAGTCATGGTGAAATGGTAGTGAGAAGGATTGTGAAAGTGAAATGAAACATAGGGAGTGAAAAGACTCATGAATCCATAATCTAGATAGTCTAAAAGGGTCTAAGATGAACATAAGCATATGCCTCAATAGGGTATACCATTTTGTAGGCTCTTAAAGGAGGTATACATAGTGAAAAAGAAACCTAGGATTCTGCTAATAACCTTAAAATATGCTAAAATACCTTACATGTGCTAGACTAAGAGTATAAGGGTGTTTAAAGTCTGATTGGTGATCTATAAGATATTAAGCTTGATGAAAATTTGAGAAACATAGATAGAGGTCATATAGATAATAATGAGATCTCTCATACATTCACCAACTATGTTTTGACATCCTGAAACCACCATGAACCGTATAACCATCAAACTACCTACAAAATATAGATTTAGTAGTGTATGTCTTCTTGAGATCTATAAAACTTTACACATGGAATTTATGTGAATAAAATCATATATAGGTGGCTCAAAATCCTAAAAATCTCCATAAACTTCCATTCTTCTCTCACCATGCTCAGGAGAGGAGAAAACTCATAAATTGGTTTCCTACCTGAATGAAGAATGCATTATGAGTGCCTTAGCTTTTAAAGGAAATTGGTCAAAAGCCTGATTGGAGGTTATTGATGGCTAGATTTAGGTGTCTATAGTTTTCCCCTATTTAGGAAGATGTTGCAAACCGTAGGCAAAGCAATATCTTCTCAAGTAATGAGAAAATGCCTATATGCCAAAAAGGAGAAGATGGTTGAAGAACAAAGCTCCAAATGGTTTTGGGAAGCCTATGATGATTCCACCTCAAGGGAGTGGTTGTCACATTTGTTGATGGATGGTCCCTAAAAAAAACAAGAAGAACAGTGGAATTAACCTGTGGTTGAGATTTATCCAAATGAGAATATGCTTGCATGCATTGATATAAATAAGATACTGATTTGCCCAAAGGTAGTTATAATCAGGATTAAAAGTCAAAATAATGATTTACCCATAGGTAGTTATAATCATTAAGAGGACCTATATTGGATAAAGATGATTGGTGCCCTAGTTATGGCTGATTAACAAGCATAACTCAAGGATATAACTTGAAATATAAATTAAAGATGAGTGGGTACAAAGTCATGAAAGAGATGGATAGAGGAATAAGATTGATCATTAGAAATGATTCAATTATACCTACCAATGAGGATATGCTTGTCTTGATTAGCAATGATACATCTAAAATGGTTAATGGGTTGATCTGATTAAGGGTGGGATGGGAAGATTTGCCAAGGTGCCAAGGAGAAACTTCTATGGCTCCATTGATTATAGACCTTCTTGAATCTAATTTTTGTTATAGCATGTGATGGTAGGATTCATGATAGAACACCATGAGACTTAACCAAAATATGCATAAAGGCTGACTCCTAATCCAATAAACACCTTAAAATAATGCACCAATGATAAAAACCATGACGATAATGTTGACGTATGAATATGGATAGACTCAAGAATAATGTGCTTGAGGAATCACCCAATGAACGCATATAGACTGAGTTGAGGCAACAGTGCTGAAAGAAAACAAATAGGAAAGAGGACAAACAAAAAAATAACTTGAAATAAATAAACAAACAAAAAGCTTGAAAACAAAATCAAAAGAAAACATCTTAACAATGACTTTGCCCCAGTAGGGTAGATTGAGGATAACTGACTAGGCTTAGGCAAGAAATTTTTTTATAGATTTTGAAATATTATGATTTTTTTTAGCATTTTGAGGTATCTTAACTCATTAGAGAATGAAAAGATACTTACTTTCCAAATGATGAGAGCATTTGGATTCTGTTTCTTGCAAAATTATGAGAGCGTATGGAAAGGGGGACTGAGGTGACCTAAACATGAATTGAGCATGAGCCACATAGTCATAAAATGTCCTCAAGTTATATTAATTCCATCCACACAAAATGCAAGTGAAAACCAACTAGGTCCCAACAAGTTCTCAAATCTGACAAATGGCTAGTCAAATGAAAATAGTAATGGCAAGGTGATGTGGCAACGCATGATAAATAAGTGATGCCCCTAGTTTGCCCATAGGTGGTTATAACTAGGATAAAATGACATAGGTCAATGATACTAATTTTCCCATAGGGGATTATAATTAGTAGCAATATTTTTGAAACATTGATTTGCCCATAAGCGGTTATAATCAGGGTCACATAAACAAACTTGATAGGATGAAAGATATCTTGCCAGATCATCTATCACACTAAATTCATAGACTATCATTGTAAACATTAATTTGATAAGAGTTAAAACCTAATCAAAATACCCTCACAAAAAGTTTAAAAATAACCAAAGTAACCAAGATCAAAATAGGATTAGGTAGGATGACTGAAAACATGCTTTGGTCTAAACAGGAATAGAATAGTTAGATGGCACAATCTTGCTAAGGATAATAATGAGTTTTGATAGATTGGATAAAATGGTAAGAGGGTTGGTAGAAATTTGGATATAATTTTAAGAGGGTTGCCCCCAAGAGATGAGATAAATGGAAGGATATGCAATAATGACAAAAGGATATGTAACAATGGTAATGACATGGTAATGTGAAATAATATAGTACATGTTTGGTTTTAGCCTAGGTATGGTTTTTGATTTTATTGTTCCTATTGATGGAGAGATGCACATCCTAATCAACAAATGATATAAATACAATACTTGATCATGTTAATTACTAGGCCACACTTCATCTGAATAACTGCTCCATCAATAACTACTTGTAGATTTAGATTTTGAGAATGTTTTTGTGATCTTTGTTGGTCATTGATTCTGATTCCTTCAAGCATTGAGATAAGGTATCTTTTTAGCCTCTACAAAGGAAAGTGTGCCATAGATGGTAAAAAAGAACAAATAATAGATGGTAGGTTTGATTGTGAAATGGAATGGTAGATGATAATGAAATGTGGAATGGTTGGGAAACAAATGAAGATTAGGATGTTCAGTCACATGTAACATTGCTAATGCTAGATTCAACATAATTTTGGTTGTGATAGGGATAAAGACTTATTTTATCAATAAGACCACTAAAATTTTATATTGTTTGATCTTGAGAGTAGCTACCATCTGATTAGGCTGTAGATTGGAAGCTCTTTTGATTTGATCTTTGATTTTATCTTCATCAAATAGTGAAGAACTTTTGTGCTCAGCTATTGGTGCCTTAAATAGGTTTTTACCAATGAAGTTGTCTTGATTGTCTTGTATCACCTTTGAAAAGGTTTCACTAAAGAATGTTGAGTTTTAACTTTGATTGTCTTTTAGTGCTTCTGAAAAAGTTTCACTAAATGATGCTGAGTTTTGACTTTGATTGTCCCCTAGCACCTCCGAAAAGGTTTCACTAGGAGAATGCTCTTCTGCTATATGAATGTGGGCTTGGCCTCCTTGCTCTTATTTAACTACTATGTCACCATGGATGTAGTTTAATAAAGAGTGATTTTTTCAATCCCAATCGACACTTGTGGGAGATGGAATTTCAATGATATGGCTATTTTGGTTGATGGTAATAGCCTATGGAATTATAATGGAATGGGGAGAGGCTACACAATCCTCATAGAATATACTAGGATAACTTGAGTTAAAGCTAAATTACTCATCCTCCAAAATTATATAAGGATCACAAATGTATTCAAATTGATTTTCAAGGCATGCATAACCAATGATGTAACAATCATAAATATATTATCTTCTAAAACTGATTCTAACTCAAGGGACTTTAAATCTAATTTTGAGACTGTTGCTGATTTAGATTCTAATGGTAAATCCAATGTTAGTTTAATAATAGAACCCAATTCTCACTCTGATTCTTCATCTGATGGGTACTCTATTATAATGATGTCTTGTTGAATATTTGGTTTTGGATAAGTAATGGCCTGTGATGGCATAATGGGATCCATAAAAACTAGTTTGTCAGAGTGGGATTCCTCTAGGATGGGAAAAAGGACAAGAGACAACTCCTTAGAGATTAGCTTGTGAATAGGAGGCTCTTGAAAAATAAACACATGGTCAAGGTAATGATTTTCCCAAAGCTAGTTATAATAATTAAGAAGTGACTCAACAAAGACTGGCTCATCAGTGTGAGACTCCTTGACAACTAGTATAGGATTAATAGGTGATTCATCATAGGTTGACTTATCATAAGTGGTTGGTTCAACAAAAACATCTTGGATTGGTTGGTTGTCTAAGATTTAGTTTCCAATGAGTTGGAAAATACCAGTTTTGAACATAGCTTGGTATTCAAAGGATTGGATTGGTTGAAGTTTGGATGGGATTGGTTCCAGATGAGGAATGGATTGTGGTTGGATAATGGTAGGTCATTGGGGAGCATGATTTCTCACATGAGCCAAAGGATGAAGTCCTAAAATGGCAATGATAGGGCATTGTAGGGCTTGATTACCCACACAAGCTAAAAGACTAGGTCTTGGAATGATGAAGGGGAATTATGGAGCTTGATTGCTCATACAAGTCAAAGGATGAGGTCCTAGTATAGAAATGGTTTGGCATTGTAAAACCTAATTGCTCACACAAACTAAAGGATGAGGTCTTGGTATAGAGATGGTTTGGCATTGTGGAACCTAATTGCTCACACAAACTAAAGGATTAGGTCTTGGTATGGGAATGGTATGACATTGTGGTCTTGGAATAAAAATGGTATGATGTGGTGGATCTTGATTACTCATATAAGCCAAAGCATCCAAGTCTTCCTCATAAACCGTATCATCCCATTTGTGAGTTGGCTCATAAGCTAGTTCTTGACTATGTTCCACATATAAATTATTGTAAAGAGGGTATGGATCCATATCCCAAACAACATTATCTACAGTTGGGTCTTCAAAGTCCTCCTCACAAGACTCTTCATACCAATCTGGGTCTCAAGTTAGATCGTGAGCTAGTTCCTGACTTTGTTCTCATGAATGATTATTATGATATGGATAAAAATATATCTCACAAACCATATTAGGATCATTGGGGTCTTGACTAAATGCATAAAAGTCTTTTTGTGTGGCCATTCTATCATAGGTTGGATTATACGTGACTCTACCATAGGTATAACTAGACATATCCACATAAATGATGAAAGCTCTGAAAATAAAAAGGTCTAGAGTTTTACAAACTTTGAAAAACTATGTCTAAAGTACAAATGGTTCAAACTTGGTTTAACTTGGTCAAAAGGGTGGAGCTGTATATCCAATGTGGTTTGAAGGTAGAGCTATATATCCAAAATGGTCGATGCTAAAACTTGGCATAAAATAGTCTAACATTAAATGTCTAATGTCAAATGTCATATGCACAAAAGTTTAAGCATCTAAATAAAAATTGACATGTCAAAGGTCTTGGTAAAAGTGTTCCAAACAAGGTCTAAACTAGCAAAGGGAAAAGTTGAGTTACTAGGTCTTTTATCCAAATGTGGAGTCAAAAGCTAGGCTCAAATAGATAGGGATGTGATAAGACTTTTGGCCAAATGACATCAAAAGATAGACTTGAAATAAAGGCTGATGTGATCTGATTTAATCTAACAAGTTTGGAAACAAATTTGACATAGACCCAACACATGGAATCAAACATAAACATGATCAGTTGGCATAAGGCATAAGACAAAAGGCTCTTTGAAGAAAGACCATGTTTTCCCAAATAAAGGCATAAACAATGATAAGGATAGGTACTGAACAAACAAACCATCAACAGTTTTCAAATTTGGGTAATTGATTAACCAAAGCTATGCAACCCAAAATAGAAATATCTGTGTATTAGCCCCATGAATTAAGTCCGAAACATAAATCAATTAATGTTTGAATCCAAACTTGACAAGACTAATTGAAAACTCAATGTTGAAAACTAGGATTTGACCAAATAAGCTAGACAGGATTGGACAACATGATAACACAAGGATAAAGGTCTAAATAGTATATATAAAATGGTTTGAAATAATGGTTTTTCATACAAGGTAAACTAGTCTTGAAATAAATTGAGTAGCCTAATGACTTAAGCATGCTTGAATGATGTGATCTATGTTATGTTTCAAAGACTCAAAAGGCCCAAAATATTTTGACATGATTTGGGAAGCGTAACACTACTCTCCTCAACTTAAATACATTGTTTTGACATGGCTTGTGAACAAATAAACACGTTTTAGTCTCAAAACATACGAAGTAAAAATGAGCAAAATATAGTAAATATAATTGTCCAAATCTTAGCAAGGGTATGGCAATGTGGGGTTGACTAAACTAGTAAGCTTTTAAATGTTTCTAGGGGAATAAATTGCATAATGACTTTCACATCAAATGATGTAAAAGACATGCATGGAAATTGGGTGACCGTAATATTGGCTAGTTATAAAAAGGTTAGTCCTTTTTACAACCACTACATCTGCTATTCACTTAGTGTAGTGTGATGTCCAAATGTAGATACGTCCCATGTGCAAATCAGAAGGAGTAAGTGAAGTCAATGGTGCGAGATAAAACCCTGGGTCAAAGCTTCCCTAAAGAACTCATGGAAGGTAATGATGTCCCCCTTACAAGCCAAGTTTTCATGAAATAAAAGACCAATAGAAAGATTTTAGGGTCATTTTTAAGGTCACCCAAACTTTGATGAGTCTTTGGGGAGTGATTTAGATGACATTCTTTCTATGCCTTGGACTAGGCAATTTGTAAATAAGGAAAGTGATTTTGATTCTAAGGGTTCCCTAAAGGGGACAAATGGAAGAGCATACATGTAACATCCTTGTATTTTATGAAACAAAATTAGATTAAGTAACTATTGAAGACAAAAATGACAAGTGTGTTCAATTTTAAGCCCAAATGAAATATTTGGTGGTGTTCATTTGACTCCTTGGTCTTACTTTGTAACTTTGAAAGCTAACCACAAGATTTAAGCAATAACACCTTAAATGATTTTCATTTAAGCACCAAAATGAAAAGTTTGTTTCATTTTAAAACACCCTAAAATAAGTTTAAAAGGATATATTTAAGCATGTTTTGATGATTTTTCAATTAAAACTTGCAAAAAAAAAGTTATCAAGATGTTTAGCGTAGAAGCACTTTTGAAGATGAAATAACCAACTTAAAAAAATGACCTCTCAAGTTTGTGTAAAAAAAAAATAGTGACCATCGATGGTTATACTAACTAGCGATGGTGATGTTTATGCAAATTGATGATGGTTTTACTAACTGATGATGGTTATACTTAATCGATGATGGTTCGTCAGTAGTTTACTCAACTGGCACTGGTTACTGTGTAAACCCATGACAAAGAAAAATGGAAAAATAAAGTTAGAAAATCAAATTGCAACATTTTCAAATATCTAAATGAAGATTTTAAGGTTGTATAATTATCTTATTCATGTGTGGGATGCGTTTGGTCCCATCGAGCATGCCATTATATGAGCTAGGAATTTGACTCAATAGAGGTGATTAGTATTGTGTTAGTCCCAACATGAAAACAAATTAATAAAAACACACTAACTAGCATAAATATCTAGGAATAGTTATTAGGGTGAGCTTAATAACAAAAACAAATTAAAAACATAACTAAAAAGTAAAGAAAAACAAGAATCCTTGACCTTCCTTAGATTCTTCAAATGCTTGTTCTAGTGGCTTGCTCAGCTTGTGCTCATGAAGTCTTCATCAAAGGAGGCTTGGCTATCTCCTCTTCTCCTTGGCACCTTGTGGCTTTGGATTAGCTTAGATCAATATTTTGGCATCATAAATTTGGCATGTGAGATCTCTTGGAATTAATTTGACATGGTAACTTTACACAAATGAAACTTAGAAATGATGTTCATGGCCTCTCTATTTATAGATTTTTGCAAATGCCTAAAATCAACCTAAACCATCCATCTCAAGATTGAGATATGTGGCTAAGGATTAATCCAATTATGTAATTAAAATCCATAAATAGGCTCATCAATATTTGGGATAAATGAGCAATTAAGAGGCATGGAGGGCATTGATGAGGCATGGGAGGCATGAATCATGATATTTGTGGCATTTATGGCCTAGGGATGTCTTCCTAAGAAATGAGGTCCCTTGATGATGTAGATATTAAATATTCATTTCCAAATATAAGCATTCAAAAAGTTTTCATCGAATTATTAATTAGGCTCTAATTTGGTTTAACTAGCTCTTAAGCATGATTAGACACTTTATGCACAAAATACTCAAATTGATTAGAATGCCTTATTATTGGTTTAAAATTTGACTCAATTAGAATTATAAGTCAATGTCAGATGCATTGGATCCATTATCCCATTTAGGATGTTATCAATAGTAAATAACAAAGGCACACATCTCATGTAAGAGATTTGATAGGAAAGAGCAATCTAGAGCACCTAGGTACAAAATTGGCATTTTGACTCAGAATGATCTGATCAAAGTTAGCTAGTCCATCAATTACATTACCCAATTTAATGATACTCTAGCCAAAATTGGCACTTGAATATGTTAGTTTCACATCATTTATCATGTTTTAGTGTTTTTAGGCTAAATTGTGCATTTTCGTAGAAATTGATCAAAACCCTGATTGGAGGTTATCGATGGCCAGATTTAGGTGTCTAAATAAAGAAACAAAGTGGTGTTGGGGATAAATTTTGAGTTTGTTTGAGATCCTTTTACCATGAATATTTTTTGGAACTCTTGTAATGACTCCATCATCAAATTCTTGACCTCTATTGTACAAAAAAGTCCATATAAATTTGTACATATTGCTAAAAACACATGAAAATACTCTATCTCCTACATGTTATTCATACTTAAAGCTTTGAACTAGAAATATAGGGAAACATAAAGAAGATTACGAGTCAAAGGACATGTTAAAACAAGTATTAAGTCTTTTGAGAGCAAAATGGGGTCATATTTCACACGTGGGAGCTCATGGAGGCCAAACTACACTTTAGGCTTGCATGAGGAGATATTTTCAAAGCATAAGACATTTGATTAAAGCAAAGTCATGATAATGAAGGTGATTAAAGTCATTATTAATGATTTAGGGACCTTTTGACTTATAATTTATCATTTAAAGACTCAAAACCTCTCTTTTAGGCAATATACACATAACTTCACAAAGGATATTTGCCACTAAATTTCATAGAGAGTATGCTATCATCTTCTAAAAGGTTTCCAATAGAATTCTATGCATTTTAATCACACTTCAAAGCTTATAACCATCCCCATACCTTCTATATACCAAAAATGCCAGAGAATATCATGATAAGTCATCAACTTCCCTCTTCACCATCTTCATTAAGGCACTTTTAGATCATAAGACCACTTCAAATCCTTGTCAAAGACCTCCAAACATTCATAAACATCATTATGAAACTTGACACCATTTGAAAAGAGGTATGATAATCACAAGACTAAGACCTATTCCCTTTAAAAAATAGTTAATGACATCAAGATGATCAAGCACATTACTAAAGACCCAAGACAACTAGGATATGAAAAGTTTTTAGTTGTGGGGGTTGGAATTTGGCCTTGGTAGGCCAAATTTCAAATATTTTTGGCAACTCATAGGGGTTGACTAGCCTGTTGGTCAAAATAACCCTCTGAATTTTCATGATAATGATAGTTTTGAAACATAACAATATGATTTTGATGACGACCTTGGATTGCCAAATAGACTTTGTACCTTTTGGTACCTATTATGACTTTAACAATAACAAGACACAACACAAATAATACAAGAAACACACCTAAACTAAGAAGCACACCTAAGGAAAACAATAAAATATGACAAATAAAACAAGGCAAGAAGCTACTACTTAGGCTAACCACTTATTTAAATAAGATGAAAACCTAAAATAACTAACTTGAGGCTATATTCTTTCCTCTAGGGTCAAATGGAAAACATGATTGACCACTATTGTACCATGAAGTTTGATTGCCACATCTTAATAGCTCCTTGTAGCTAGGAGCATTAACACATTCATTGCCTCTTGAAGAAGTAGATGGTCCTTATAGTTCCACTTTAAAGTGCATGGATTGTACATGTGAGTTTAACACCCAGTCATACTCCTCTCATATCCATATTTCTTGCATCAATAATATTAGTTCTTCCTTAGTAATGAGCTGTTGATGGTCATGTTGGATAGCTTGAAGTGTCTCTTGTGTTATGAATATAAGGCTAGATTTTAAGATAGATGCATCTCATTTTGTGACTTCTTGAGGCCATTTGAGTTCATTTCCACCTTCCAAAAGTGAAAAGACATTTGAAGATGGAGTGAAGAGTTGATAACCTTGCTTGAAAAGCTCAAACAATTCATCTTTTGATAAGACAATTTTTTTGAATGGTATGCTTGGAGAGATGACTCCTTCTTGTGATCAAGGACCCCAAGAAGGGTAGTTAGATAATGTGTTAGCTTCACAATGAAATCAAAATGAAAGGAAACAAACTAATAATCATAACACTATCTTGCCTATATCAAAGGGGGGGAGCTTAGTGAAGAAAACCAATTGACAAAGCAATTTATGATCAAGGAATTTGAGAATGGTGGTTAGATCATGTGTTAGCTTCATAATGAAATCAAAATGAAAATAAAAACATGAAAAATAATAACACTATCTTTCCTAGATCAAAGTGGGGGAGTTTAGTAAATAAAACCGATTAACAAAGCACAACTAAAATGTAAGAAAAACAACCCTTCTTACCTTCTTTGAATGCTCTAAGAGATTTATTCATTGGCTTGCTCAACTTGTGCTCCAGAGATCTTTGAAAAATAGAGTTGTATGGATCCTTTTGTCCTTGACACCATGGTTTGGATCATGCTTGATTGATGTAGCTTCATGACTTGGCTTGCGATTTATCATTATAACACTAATGTCATGTAATCTTGCTCTAAATCCAACATTATAACATAACTTTGTCCAAGCTCTTCTCTTTCATAGGCAATGGCTTGCATTTATAGGTCTAGTAACTAACCTCAACCCAAGGTGAATTAAGGTGTAGTTGGGGCTTGGAATGGGTTCAAACTTTACATTTATGAGTTAATTAACCCCTGTGGATTTAAAAGGTGTCAAATGGTCATGATTAGTAATGAGTAGGCATGGGTGGGATATTTTACATATTTGACGACTCACAAAAAGGTAATTATGAATTCCTAATATACTATTTGATTTTTGAATATCATTTTCGATAATTTATTTAATTGTTTATGGTTATTTCAATTTAGGCATTTGACTTGATTTTGCATGGTAATTAATTTTGTTTAGGATTTTTGATATTTTGAATATTTTTGAATTAATTGATGTGTGCATTTGATCCCATTTAATTTTTTTATAAGCCAAATTGTATTTTATGAAGCCAAATTTGAGATGTTTAGTGATTCTTAGGCTAGATTTGTAAAAGGTTAGTAAGAATCAATCTAAAGTCTGGTGTGAAGCCATAGGTGGCCAATTTTAGATGTCTATAGTTTACCCCTATTTGGGAAGGCATTGCAAAATATAAACATAATAATGTATTCTCAAATATTTAAAAGGTCATCTATGCTTATGAATTCAATCGCAATGGATGAACTGTAGGGTGTCCCCTTAAGGGAGTGGTTGGCAAAGGGGTCAGAAAATATTTCCTTGAAATAAGGAAACAAGTGGACCAAATAGATGAAAATGATGGGGTGGAATGAATTCATTTCCCCAAAGGTGTTTATAATCAATGGCATAGGTAGGATAAAAACATGCCCCATTTGGGTATAAGAAATTTATGGAAACACAATGATTTACCTAAAGGCAACTATAATCACTAGAAATGCAAGTGGGATGATGTATAATGGTTTGCCCAAAGGCAATTATAAGCATTATACCCTAATAGTGGAAAATATGATATGAAAGATGTAAGTGGGATGGTATATAATGATTTTCCCATAGGTGGTTATAATCATTATATCCTTATAGTGGAAAATATGATGATGGTAAACATGGTAATGGAAAACACGATGTGGAATCAATACAGAGGATAAAGATGAATTAGGCAACCTTCTAGTAGGGAGATGCTCATCTGAACTAACAAGTAAGAAAATTATTTCATTATTTAATTACTCTATGTGGGATATGATCTGGATTAGGTCAGGACTTTTATTGGTGCTTGTGCCAAGGAGATATCATCACTGCATTTACCATGTAGACTTCTTAAAGCTTATTTTTACTATAACACATGAAAATAGACATCATGATAGAACACCATGAGGACTTGGATGAAATATGCATAAATATTTACTCTTGATCTAATACTCAAAGGAAAACAATGCATTAATGATAAAAACCATGATAACAATGGTGATGCATGAATATATATTAATTCAAAAATAGTATGTAAGGAATCACCCAATGAATGCACATAGACTGAATCAAGGCAACAATAATGAAAGTAATCAAATAATCACACAAATCAATAAACAAACAAAACACAGAAAATAAACCAAACAAATAAACAAACAATGATTAATCATAATGTCAGCACAAATAACTTGACACAAATAAGATAAAGAACATTACCCCTAGAAAATAGGTGATAATCTTAATGAACAAACATAATGGGGAATATAATAAATTAAAGGGCGTGACTAAACTATCTCCATATGCACTAGAATAGTGGACACTACCTACATAGTTTCATGGATGTAATATCCAACAAAAACTTCAAGCCAAATGTAGTTCTCCTAGGAAATGGGATAGAAGAAAATGATGAAAAGCAAACATAATGGATGTTGTATAAGAATAGGAATGAGATCATATAATGGTGAGAGCATGGGATAAAATGCCAAAAAGGATGGGGAAACTAAATGACAAGTGATTTCTTGTGACTTAGTGAGGGTTTCCAGAATCTTTAAGGCAAAGAAGTGGTCAAAGTTTTTGTTTTTTCTAAATAGTTTTCAAATGTTTTTGTATTTTGGAGTATCTCAACTCAATTGAGAATGATGAGATACTAAATGGTCCAATATTGTAAAATGGTGAGAGAATTCAACTTGAATTACTCATAAAATGATGAGATCATGATGGAGTGACTAAGCTAACCTCAACAAGTATCGAACGGAACCCACATAGTCCCAAAATGGTCTCAAGTCACAGTAGTTCCACCTTATAGTGGAAGATTCTGACTAATGTAGTAGAAATTCAAAAAAAATAGGCATAGTTGGAATAATGACACAATAAAGGACAGGAATGACAAGTTGGTATGTCAAGGCATAATAAACAAACATTACCCCTAATTTTCCCATAGGTAGTTATAACTAGGAAACAATGGCATAGATCAATGATACTAACTTATCCATAGGTAGTTATAATTAGTAGCAAGACTGGTGAGACATTGATTTTCCCAAAGGTAGTTATAATTAAGCCTAAACAAACAAGGCATGGTATAGAATGAAATAAGAAATGAAGGATGTAACTACCAAAATTTTGTCACATTGCTCTAAAATATGGCCTCTATCTAGAATTCTTGAAACAACTGCTGAAACTGATCTGATTCTTCATGTTGAAAGTGGATCCAATGGATGAACCAAGGTAAAATGGGCTAGGTAATAAGGATCAAAACATGTTTAGTCAATAGAAAAGGTATGCTATAATGGAATTGTGGAATGCAAATGTGATAGAGTGTTAGAATGGTGATGGTACAAAGAAGAATGTTGATAATATGGCATAACTTGAAATGGTCCTCATAAACAATACACCAAGTCACTCAAATGAAGTAACACTTGAGGTGTATAATGTTCATTAACTCATCAGGTTCATCACCATCTAGTATGGCAAGCCTATATTTTCTAGCACCATAGTTTGTAACAATGATGAAAGGACCTACCCAATTAGGTTTGAACTTACCTTTATGCTTTTTCTTGACCATGGTATTTTTTTGGTTTTTTAAGAACAAGATCAATAATTTCAAATTCTTTATGTTTCATATGTCGATTATAGTGGTCATAGAGTCATTTTTGATATGATTGTAGATGATTTACTATGTCTAAAGATTTTTCATCAAGTAACTCTAGCTCTTGCAAGTGAGTTACCCAATATTCTTCATCATCCAGGACATGCTTCAAAGAGATACGTAATGAAGGTAACTCAACCTCAATGGGAAGAATGAATTTAGTTCCATAAACAAGTGGGTATGGAGTGGCACCTATGGGAGTATGATGATTGGTATGGTATGCCTAGAGGGCATGGAATATCTAAAGGTTTTAATCATGACCAACATCATTGACAATCTTTTTAAGGATTTTGATAATGGTTTATTTGATGATTTTTCCTAGCCATTACCTTAAGGGTCATATGCCATGGAAAAATGTTGAGTAATCTTGTACTTGACACAGTGATTCAACATCCTTGTTCTTGAATGATCCACCATTATCAGATATAATGAGATGGTAAAATATGAATTTGGAAATTTGCTTTTTAGTCACGTAAGTGAAGGGTATATCTTCAACCCACTTAGTGAAATATTATGTGGTGGTAAGGATATGTTTATGGCCATTAGATGAGTTGGGGTTTATCTTATCAATGATATTGAGGCCCCATATAGCAAATGGTCATGGTGTCAACATTGGTTTCAAAGTCTTGGTCAAGTTATGAATTAAACCAACATGCTATTGACATTTACCACATATTTTGACATATGTAACTATATATATGTCCATCACTAGCCAATAGTACCTAGTATGTAAGAGCTTTTTGGATAGGACAACCTTGTTGGTGTGGGGTCCACATACCCCTTCATCAAATTATCATAACACTAGTAAATATTCTATAAAAATAAAAAACAAAGTAGAGTTTCATCAAAATTATGGTAGTATAGGGCTGGTAAAAGTAAGGTATAATTTTGGGCATTATGGATGAAGGCTTTGGATTGTTTCAAGGATAAGTCTGGTGGTATAATATGGTCATGGAGATAAGTGTCTAGGTCTGAATACAAGTAGAGCTAGGACCAATAATATCATAGATCATTATGATGGTTCATGAACTAGCACTAACATATTTTCAATGAGAAACTAGTAGTCTTTTACTATATCTATATGCCAAATTAATGATCCAATGGTAGCCATGACGTCTACTATTTTGTTATTATGCCTTAGTATATGCTCAAACTAGATGTCAACAATATGCTATTTAGAATGTTGATCATGGACTTATATAGGACCAACTTGTCATCTTTAGTTTGAAAGTGATCTGTACCTTGATTGATGATTAATTGAGAATCACCATAAATCTTTAGATGATGTATGTTCCATTGTACTGCCTATCAAAACCCTACAATGAGTGATTCATATTTGACCATGTTGTTAGTACAAGGATAGTTGATTCTAAATGACTTCTGGATTAGATACCCCTATGGAGTGATAAACAAAAGGCCTACCCTGATCCATGTGATGTGAATGAACCATCAAAATATAGCTTCCTGTGAAGCTCCTCAAGAGGTGTATCAATTATGGTCATGATGGATTCATCAAGAAATTAAAATGTTAGTGACTCTGTATCTACAAGGGGTGCTTCAACAAGTTGATCTATAAGAACTTTCCCCTTGATGGATTTCTAGTTCACATACTCTATCTCAAACTCACTAAGAAACATAATCCATTTGGCCATGAGCATTGTAAATTTATTTTAGATAGTAGATACTTGAGCGAATCTGCTCTTGAAATGACCATGGTTTTATTGTTCAACATGTAATGGTGCAATTTTTGACCTATAAAAACCATAACTAAATAGGATTTTTTAATGGGTGTATAGTTGTGCTCATACTTGACTAGTGTACATATTAGATAGTAAATGACATGCTCCTTTCCATTATCATTGTGTTGAGCTAGAAATGCCCCTACGGCTTTGTCTATTGGTGAAAGGTATAGAAGGAATGGCTTTCCTAGCATAGGAGATAATAAAACTAGTGGGTGTGCTAGATAGTCCTTTAGTTGTTGAAAAGCTTTCTAACAATTATAATCCTAAAGAAATGTGACACCCTTCTTTAAAATATGTGTAAAATGATGACACTTATCAGCTAATAAAGATATGAAGAGTCTAATAGATTGTATCTTGACCTAAAAATTATGGAGTTACTTCAAATTGGTTAGTGGTGGCATGTTTTTTATGGCTCATACTTTGGCTAGATCAAATTTAATGCCTCAAAAAGACATAATGAAGCCAAGCAATTTGCCTGAAGTAACTCCAAAAACATATTTTTTAGGGTTGATCCTAACTTTGTATTTATGTAGTCATTCAAATATCCTCCTCAATGTTGCTGGATGATCGACCCTAGTCTTTGATTTACTTAGTATGTCATCGACATAGTCTTCAACAATATCATGCATCATATCATGAAATATGATTGTCATGGCTCTTTGATAGGTGACCCCTACATTATTGAGACCAAATGACATAACTTGATAATAGAATGTTCCCCACAGAGTGGTGAATGATGTTTTATGTTGGTCCTCTAGTGCTATTCGAATCTGATTGTAGCCTGAGAATACATTCATAAGTGAAAACATCTCATAACCCACTATGGAGTCAATTATCATGTTAATGTTTGGAAATGAAAATTCATCCTTGGGGCAAGCTTTGTTTATGTCTCTAAAATTAGTACAGATTCTGATTCCTTTTGTTATTTTACTAACTGGAAGTACATTGGAAATCTATTCAAAATAGTCGATTGGCCTAATACATCATGATTCTAAGAGATTTTCCAACTCTTTATTTACTAATACAATAATGTGAGGATGCATTTTTCATAACTTTGATATCACTAGTTTGGTATTAGGATGTACCACAAGGTGGTGAACAACCAAGGTGGGGTCTAAACTAGGCATGCCAGAATAGGCCCATGCAAAGATATAAACAAATTCCCTCAAAAGGGATGTAAGGACTTCACATTCCTTCTCACTAAGGGATGTGCCTAATTTGATCCATTTTAGGTCATATCGAGTGTTAATGTTTACCTCTGAAGTATCTTCCACTAGAAGGGTCAAACCATATTCAAGAATAGTGGGCAAAGATTTGAACTATTTTGCAATGTTAGAGTCCTCTGTTAGGACTAGTTCTTTAAGTTCTCCTAGG
Source organism: Torreya grandis (assembly GCA_037957365.1). Classification (NCBI taxonomy): domain Eukaryota; kingdom Viridiplantae; phylum Streptophyta; class Pinopsida; order Cupressales; family Taxaceae; genus Torreya; species Torreya grandis. The sequence continues at coordinate 562,590 of JARHVA010004756.1, forward strand.
CATGATGAATCAAAATCCCCTAATGGAAGGGATGGCCATATAAAAACACTATTGGAAACTCTTGAATGATGCAATCAAATGCTTGTTGTTCCTCAAGATTAAATTTAGACCCATAAATAAGTTCATCATTACTGATATCTTGGATGATTTAATTGAAAGCCTATTCTTCTTCAAGACTAAACTCAAACCCATAAACAAGTTCATCATTGGTGGTCTCTTGGTCTATATTTGAATAAGGTTGAATACCCTCATCTAATGTCACATAAAATAGGTTTTCACCACTAGACTAGCCTTTATCTTTACTTTTTCCTTGGTCTAAAAGTACCTCAAAGAGGTTTCCACTTGAGCACCTCAATTTTTTATTTAATTGTTTTTGGCTAAGGGTGTTCTCCTGCTCTCCAAAATAGGCTTTACGATCCAAATTGATTGAGAACCCTTTTTTTTGATTTCCCAACAAAACATTGTCCCTAAGGCTTATAAAATCATAGAAGGGCTCATCATTTTAGAACTCATCAAAAGGCACATTAGATTCTTGTTGGCCTTAGTCTATTAGTTGGGGATAATATAATGGTAGTGGGTTATGATGAATGACTAGTTAAAGAGTACAAATGGCATTATTGTCAAATAAATTGGTATGGGTTAGGTCATCAAATTGGCTATGAATAGATTTTGCTTCATTGTCGACATTATCATCACTAGTCATTGGTGATAGAACTTGAATAAGATACGTGGGTCACCTATAGATGGTTTATATCTAAGTCCATAGGTTCCTTTGTACCTAGTCATAGAAATTGGCTCAAGTGTTCCCTATTGATTTGGCTTGAGGCCTCCTCTTTCATAGTCTTGGTTATCCATGATCTTATTAGGAATGGGATACTTGGAATTATTGTAATAATTGGACAATTTGTCATTATATAACCATGATTCATCACCTTCAAGAGGGTCTTGTTCTTAGCCGAGGGCTAGTATGGAAGTGACAGGTGCTAAATTATGTAGATGGCCTTTGCCTTTTCTTTTCCATTACATAAGTGGTTTGGTTTTTGTTATTCTAAAGGACTTTGGGTTTTGTGGAAGCTCTAAAATATGAAAGATGTCATGGGTTAAGTATTCTCCTAGGCCTTTATCTAAAATAGTATAATGATTGGAAATCTCAAGAGGTGGTATATGGGAAAGGGAACCAAGGGTATTAGGGTCAATTCAATTGGCCTCTGATGAATTGACAAGTATGTCCTTCCCCTTATCCTACTTGAAAACTAGATTCATTCCAAAATGGTAGTTATAGCTTTTGAACTCGACCTCTAAATGATTACAAAGCTCATATGGATGTAAATCTCTTTGAATAGTCATCTCCATTCCTAAATGGGAGAACTTGATACACTGGTGCAATGTCGATGGAATTACATAAATCTCATGTATCCAGGGTCTACCTATAAGCATATGGCAAATTGAGATCTAACACATGGCATAGTGTATCATGAGTTAAGGGCCCAATGATAACTAATAAGCTGATGGTGCCTTGTGATTCTCATTCTTCATTATCATAGGATTTGATGATGATTATTTCTACTTGGAGATCTAATGTCATGTACCCAAGAATCTTTATGAGATTTAGATACATGATATTTAGGCTTGATCTATTATCTCTGAGGACACCTTTCACTTTGTGTTATATTATTTAAACCTTAATCTATAATGGATTATTATGTAGTGGGCCAAGGGATGACATATCACTTTGATTAAAGGTTAATTATTGTCTTGGAGCTAGGTGCCCAACTAGAGACTTAATTTTTTAGGAGATATGTCATTGGGAACTTTAGATTGGCCAAGGAATTTGGTCAAGATGTTTTTATGGATAGTAGATGTATGTAACAAATCTAAAATGGAGATTTGTGTTGGCATATTTTGTAATTGTTTCACAATGTCAAATGTATTTTATTGGATAGCTATAAATGGCTTGTTCTAAGGTAGAACATGTGGTTAGATGATGGGTGAAGTGGTAGATAATTATGGGCCTAGTATGGTAATCCTTGATCGTCAAGTTGTGATTTCATAATCAAGATTAACTACATGACCATTGTTGCTAAAAAATGATAGTGGAGGGAGACTGGATAGGACAAGTCTTGGTTGTCAGTATAACTATGTGTGGTCATAAACTAATGATGAGTTATCAGTATAAGGTCCAAACATGGGAATCCCTACTTGCTAGTTTGCTTATTTGTGATCCTAGGTCAAGGAATGATTACCAGCATAAGTTTTTTATTTGGGTATGATTAACAAAGGTCTTGTTTGATTGGTACTTGGTCTCATATTAATGGAAATGGTATTAATATGACCTCCTACATTATGGCCTATAACTGAATTATAGTCATGTGCAACTGCATGGTATGTCTATTAGTTATTTGCCTCATTCTAGCCTTTGTTTTATCCATTATTTTGACATTATTGGTTCTATTAGTTTTACTAGTTCAGCTTTAGTTATTGATAGTATTATTATTATTGTTACATTGGCCATTATTATCATTGTTGTTGTTGGTTGTTATGTTAGGGAAAAGGATTTTGATAGATTCTAAGGTTCTAATTTGAGGTGGAAGCTCCACAATCCAATGAGATCTCTCCATTTTCAATCATATTCTTGATCACATGTTTAATTTGCACACATCATTACAAATTATGGCCATTAACATGATGACATTCATATAATTGATTTGGGCTGTACCATTTTAGAATGTCAATGCCCTTAGGAATTTTCCCTTTTGGAATAGGCCTTTTAATCAGGTTAGCTACATTAAGTTTATGAAAAACTGATTCAATAAGTTCTCCAAGGTTGTTAAAGGAACAATGATTAGGCATATTTATTCTTGGAAGAGGTTTTTGCAAAGGCATATATTGTTGCATTTATTGTGCTGGTCTAGGTTATGGCACTTGTTATGTTTGCTAATGAGGTTGTTGGTTAAGAGTTATGTGCATATGCAACATAGGATGTGAAAATGGTGGTTGTAACATTTGGACACATAATGAGTCTATTACTCTATTCCATATAACATTCTTGTTGAAATTGAATTACTTTTGTTTGTCACAATTATTGGCCTAGGTTTATTGCAATGCTTGCACTTGGACTAGATTTTGATTTTGGCCATTGTTCTAATTTTGGTTCTAGTTTTGATTTTATGAGGCTAATTTAATGATCCCTTTGTTAATAAGGTATATTTAAATCAATAAAGCTTTTCCAATGATCTCATTGAATGTGTGCGTACACTGCAACTCCAAATTATAAGATATCTCACTGTGTAAATTTTTGGTAAATGCAGTGGCTAGTTGTTTATCTAATAGACTATGTGTAAATAAACTTACAAGGGATCTCCATCATTCATAGCTTGTGAATATTTCACCAATTGTTTTTTTAGCTTGTGTTAAATTTACCAATGAAATCTCATGGTCGAGATTATAAAAGAAGTTCTACATGAATTTGTCTGAAAGATCATCAAAATTTGATATTAAATTCTTGGGCAACTTCAAGAACCATTCCAATACTTTCCCTACTAGGCTTCATGAAAACAAAAAAAGGTATATGTCATTATAGGCCACTAGTTGGCATGTGATAAAGAATTATGTCAAATGGACCTTGGGGTCACCTTTTCCCTTATATTTATTAGAATTTGGTGACTCATAACTTAGAAGAAATGGTATCTATAAGTACTCAATGCTAAAAGGGTAAGAACACACATCATCTAAATTAAACTTTTTGTTTTTTTTCCCCACTTAAATGAGGGAAATTACATCCTTCATTTGTTGTAGCTTTCCATTGGGATCATTGGCCTGAGGCTATGCTTCTAAAGGTGGGGGTTATGCGGTCAAAAGTGGATTGCTTCAACGAAGGTATGATGGAGGCATTTTTTTGAGAATGTTAGATTGGTTATGGAATGGACCAAGAATACACATGCATGGATTAGTGTGCAATTATTGAAATTTCATGTACTTCAGTGCGATCTTCTAGTTAGGATTGAGTATGTAGGCCTGATGTTAAAATACTACTATTGGGATGGAGGTATATAGCCATATTATTCCTATTGAGGTTGAATAGGGACATGCTACTGATTATTCATACCTTACTGATAGAGAGGTACTTATGAACCAAGACCCTATCTTTAAACTTGTGGCATGTTCTGCATGGAAGCAAATTATTGCCTAATAGTTACTTGAGGAACATTAAAACCTCTTGGTTACATGAATCCCTGTTAGGAAATGGATGCATATTGAAAAATTGGAATTTATCACTAACCAATATTTATACATTTTGGCTAGACATCATTTGGTTTTTGATTATCATGTTAGTCTATGATTGAAGAGGTATGTTCACTACTTCCTAGCGAGGTGGAATATTAGTTACCCCTTGTTAAGGTGACAAGATGTTTTTCCTTGGCTACGTGGGTAAATTAGATAGTGCCTATTGTTATGGAATATTAATCGTCACCTATTGGGGTGGATTAAGATTCATCACATTTTTTTATGGCATGGCATTGGTCCTTGGTTGACTATTTAATCTTTGTTATTGGGTGCTAGAAGAAATAACTTGTTGAGGATTATAAGTAGTTCGTTAAGGTTGTGATGTAGAAACTCTTACTCTTTGAGTTTACGAACCACTCATGGTGTTAACTAATGACACATTTTGTTGTTGACTGTGTTTGTGCATTGACACCACTTTAGTTTATATTGGATGTTATTTATATATTATCCACTATGTTTTGCTGACTATTTTGCATAGAAGTAGAAAACACTTCCTCAATTGTTGGGGTATTAAACATGTTTTTCATAACGTGCTTTGCATAATTAGGTCAGAACCCTAATTTTCTTGACTTATCAACTCAAGTAAGACTCCTATTTAAGGGAGTGTCCTAATAAGAGGTGCATTTGACATGGCCATATTATTGAAGTTATGTGCTAGGTTTTGATAGGTTTGGTATGCTATCTACAATTGAATGAATTGGTATTCCATGAGGCCTCTTTATGTGATAAGCATACATATATCTTGATAAGGCATCAATACAATGGCATTAGGGTTAATGGAAGAGTCCTATTCATTGTAAGACATGTTATAAGGCCCTCTTAATAGATTTTATAAGTTGTCATGCCCTACTTCTATGGCTCTATTAGGATCATAAGTTAACAACATTGTAATGTAATAAGGTTGCTATTGGGTGTTTTCTACAACTGAAGGTATGCTATCCAAATATTAGGTCATCTATTTTTAGTCATACTCCATGTATGAAGGAATACTAACCAAATATTAACCAAAGGATATTGACTCTATTCCCCTATTTGAGTGTTGTATGGTGGATAAGAATGCATCTCTCAAACAACATCATCTTTATAAGGGTATTGAACAAATTCATCTTGTGTGACAACATTTCCATATCCTAGATTATACATGACTCCATTATGTCTATAGTGAGACATGGTCAAATAAAATGGAAAATATTTTGTGACAAGAGAGGATAAAGTTCTACAAACTCTAAAAATCTATGCCTAAAAAGACAAAAAGGTCAACTAGGTCTAACTTAGTCAAAACGGTGGAGCTATATCTCCAAAATATCTAAGCTAAGATTTGGTAAAAACAATATAATGTCAAATTTCTAACATTAAATGCTTCACACAAATAGGGTCAAGTAAAATGAAATAAAATAAAGATGCTAAACTCTAGGTCTAAAGATGTTTTAAATAGGTTTAAACTAGGAAAGGAAAAGTTGTTAGGTCTTTTGGCCAAACATGATGTCAAAATCTAGGCTCAAAACAAGGCATATGCTAGGACTTTTGGCTAAACTTGGTGTCAACAACTAGACTTAAAATAGAGGAGATGATATTAATCTAACAAACTTGGAATACTTTGGCATAAATAAGGCACTTGATTCTAAACATAAACACGATCAAATTGGTATAAGACACTTAGGTCTAACTTAGTCAAAAGGGTGGAGCTATATCTCCAAAATATCTAAGCTAAGATTTGGTAAAAACAATATAATGTCAAATGTCTAACATTAAATGCTTCACACAAATAAGGTCAAGTAAAATGAAATAAAATAAAGATGCCAAACTCTAGGTCTAAATATGTTTCAAATAGGTCTAAACTAGGAAAGGAAAAGTTGTTAGGTCTTTTGGCCAAACATGATGTCAAAATCTAGGCTCAAAACAAGGCATATGCTAGGAATTTTGGCTAAACTTGGTGTCAACAACTAGACTTAAAATAGAGGAGATGATATTAATCTAACAAAATTGGAATACTTTGGCATAAATAAGGCACTTGATTCTAAACATAAACATGATCAAATTGTTATAAGACACTAAATAAAAGGTAATTGAAGATATACTGATTCTACCAAACAAAGGCACAAATAATGTAGTTTTCAAAATTTAGGTCAAAAATTAACCTAAGTTACTTAACCCAAAAGAGAAATATTTGTGAATCAACCCCTACATGTTGATGCCTAAATAAAAATCAATCAATTTTTGGATCTTAAATTGTAAGAGTTAATTGAAGACTCAAATTAGGAAAACTTAGATTTTAATGACCAACAAGCTAGGCAAACTTGAACAATGTGACTGTACTAAAAAAATATTCAACAAGGCACAAATGGTTGGTTCAAATAATGACAATTTGGACACAAGATAAGATAAGTATTTTGAAATAATTTGAGTAATGTAATGACATTACCACTCTCAAAAGATGTAATAATGTTTTGTTTTAAAGACTTTTAAGGCTCATAACTTGAATTGATTTGGGCAACATTACATTATCCATTTCAATTAAGTGACACAATGTTTTTGACATAAAAAGTTTTCTGAGTTAAAGCAAGGTGTCAAATAGATGGCATAATGCCTCTTAAAACAATGGATTAGTGTAGACAAACAAACTTGTATATGGTGTGGTTTAACAAATAAAGTTTTAGTCATAAAACACCAAAAAATAAAAGAATAAATAATAGAAATACAACTAAGTATATAATCCTAGATCCTATTAAGGTGTGGCCAGTGGGGTTGACTAAAACTTATAAGTTACGACCATCTAGATTGATCCCAAGTGTGTCTAACATAAAAAAAGCATCACATAAATTGAGTGCATATCAATCAAATTATTATGCAAGGGTATATTATTTTTCATGATGATTCCATATGTGGACTACTTAGTGGAATCCCCTGGTTGACCAAACCCAACTCAGGCCTTTTTCACGAAAGGAAATGTTAGTTGCTCATCCCCTAGCTCTAGCAATAGTATGTGTACCCTAATTTGTATACCCCACCATGGAGTGGGGTTGAAACACTACTAAGAGATGAATTCCCAGGTCAATTCTTCTATAGATAACTTGTGAGAGGTAATGACATCCCCTTCACAAGACAAATTGCTTGAAAAGAAAAGACTAGTAGGACTTTAGGGTTGCTTTTAGATCACCCAATACCATATGGGTTTTGGGGAGAGCCTAGATAAATTTATTTATACACCTTGGAATATGAACCAAATGCAATGAAAAGATGATTTTGATCACCTGAGTTACCTACAGGGGATGGGGGGAGAACATACACTCATTATTCTTTTTGTGAAAATAAATAATCAATGAATAGTTTGTAAGCAATTATGAGTGACGTATGATTCTAAGCACCAAATTGAAATGTGATGATGTTCTTTACTTATCCCCTTGGCTTAAGTATAAAATCATGAAATAATTATACAATACAACTTAAGCAAAACCATCTAGTTCATTTTAATCCCAAAAATCCAAATGTTCAAGATTTAGCCTAAGTTCATTTTTAAGCAACAAAGATAAATGTTCAAGACTTACGCATTCATTTTAAGCACAAAAAATGAAGTGTTTTGAAAACACTAGCAATCCTAATTCCTTTTAAACACCAAATACCAAATGTTCAAGATCTAACATGTTTATTTTATTACCAAAATGAAGTGTGAGTGATTTAGATAGATTCCTTTTAAAATCCCTAAATAAAATGTGTATTAGCTTAAACTTGAAAATTTGTGTTTAAATCTTGTCTTGGACTTGCAATTGTTAGATAGTATCCTCCTGGTTAGAAGAGATTTTGATGTTGAGCAAATGAACATTGGAAAAGTAGCTCTCAGGTTTATATTTTTGAAAACACAATGACCATACTCGGTTAGAACTAACTGATGTCAATTCAAGGTAATCAATGTTGGTTGGTCTCAAAATGAATTAATGACAGTAGTAAATGACTGATACTAGTTGACTAGGACTGATGTCAATCACCTATGGACCTAAAGGTAAAACCATAAAAGATGAACATGTTAGATTAGTCTAAAAATAGTTAAAAGTTCCTCAAAACCTATAACACACAGATTAGATAGAGAATATAAAAGCTAATGAAACCAAAAAATCATGAAAGGGAATGCTAGAAAGATTCAAAATGTAAACTTTATGAACCGTGTTTTAGTTTTCCTACCAAATGAAGACAGTTACACAAAACCAATCTCAATTAGATAAAAATGATGTCAGTTTGGTAGAACTGATGTCAGTTGGGCAGAATCGATGTCATTTTTGCCTGATCAATGTTAGTCCTTATGTAGATTCAAAATTCAAGAATTATAAATATAACAAAATAAAATTTAAAATTACAAATTTGAAGGAATTCAAGCATTTTTTTGTCAATTTTTGAGTTAAATATTTATCTCCTTTGTACGTGAGATCTTTCTTGTCCTAAAGTGCATGCCATTTATGATCAAGAAATACAAAAAGGGTGGTTAGATCTTGTGTTAGATTCACAATAAAACCAAAATGAAAGGCAACACACTAACAAGCATAACACTATCTTTCCTAGATCAAAGGGGGGAGAGCTTAGTGGAGATCTTGTGCTCAAGAGGTCTTTGGCAAATGGAGTTGTATGGCTCCTTTTCCCCTTGGCACCATGGTTTGGCTCATGCTTGCTTGATGTAGCTTCATGACTTGGCTTGTGATTTTAGAATTATAACACTAATGTCATGCAATCTTGATCTAAATCTAGCATTATAACATTAATATGTGTATACACATAATATTTTCAAACTTTTATCGATTACTGACACTTTATATCTTATAAGAACCCATCAAGTCTCAATCTCTTTGAGTACATGTCTTAAGGGGTGTATTGAGAAAGGGGTGGGTAGATCATTGGTAATTCATAAGATTATTATTACTTTTTCCACTTACCATATACACACTCATCTCCTAAAACCATTTACCCTAAGCTTATTCTTATCAATTTTACCCAATCTAATCATTTTCCATACTTTATCCTCCTTGATCTTGACTTGACCCCCTTTTATTAGTTGACTATACCAAGTTGACTGGGTCGACCCTGTATAATTTTTATCCTTTGATTATTATACAAGGTCAACTGGGTCGACCATGTACTATTTAGGGGTATTTTTCATTAGGAGCTTTATTACCCCTTCGATCGACCTAGCTCAGGACCTAGTGATTTATCTCCCAAAAACATATAGGGTTGACTGGATTGACCCTGTACAACCAACATATTTAGAAGGATTTAGGGCAAGATTCACCTATATATACATGCTCATTTCCAACCATTTTTTAGAAGAAAAATGAAGAAGAATAAGTTCAAATGAACATCTACTTGTTGACCATTCTATTTGAGGAATACAGCGTAGGGTTCCATACTTTCTTTGGAGATATGGATCTTGTCTTATGGAGAAGTATTTTGGATGCATAGATAGGTTGTGTAGCCTAGAGCTGATTTGTCTTTGTTATCCTTACATACCACAATAATCTCTTATGAATCACCTTGGCCAAGGGAGAGATTGAAGCTTGGTGGGTTCATCTTCAAAGGTAAGTATTCCTAAATTTATTTATCCTTTGTAAGAGTAGATAGATAATGCAGTTATGCTTCACTCCCATGCATTAAGATTTCATATACATTGATGTGAGTATATATCTTCTATGCATGTTTAGTTTAGTTTATTTTGTTTCTAACCTACACTTTGTGCCACAAGCTTTGGTGTGCACTAGATTATATTTACTTTCTTGTTTATTAGATATAGAGTTAACATTAAACCTATGACTCTTCTAGGGTTGTTGTAGGATTGTGTTAGATTGTAGGCTTTAGAACCCTTCCTAGCATGGTGTATTATAAAAAGTGATCCCTTGATCAGGTCAATAGATCCCCATATGGGTCATGCTCCCTTTTATTAAATATATTCCCAATCGAAAGTGTAAGTATGCTCTATCTTCTTCGAGCCAAGATTAATTTATAGACATGATGCATTTTTGATTGCATACATTCTAGTGAACCTTATGTGAACTAACTCTTATAGGATTTGTTCATCTTATTTCATTTCTTTCATCATTATTTTCATCATATTGTTTTATTATTTTTGTGAAACTAGTGTTTAGTTCCTAAATAATAAAGGGTCTAGAGTAAGGGGAAAAATCTAGTTTAATATGGAAAATATAGATTTTTATCCAATAATTTACATGAGGAAGAGAAATGAACTTATCTAAAAATGGACTAAAACAAATGATTCAGGGGCTGAAAATTGAGGTGCAAGATTGGGACACTATCATGAATTTGGATTTGGCCTTTGTTTTATAATTGGATAGGAGCACAAAAAGTAGATAGTAGTGACACTGACACTTTATTCTACCTATACTATTGTTGTACAATAAATCTAAGCTTTTTGGGTTTTATCCATTGCCTTGATGTGAACCTATGCACAAAATTTTTAAGGTTGAAAGTTAACATATATCATTATAAGTCCATTTCAATCTCAAAACCCTGTATCTATCTACACACATGTAAACAAAAAATGCATCAAAAGCAAGAGGGGAAAAATCTTGGTTAGGGGAAGAATCATCACACAATATAGAACCCATATTGTCTTGATCATTTCCTACATTAACCCACAAGCTAGGGTCTCATATCAAATGTAGTTCTCCCTTAGGGAACATGCATAATCAACATGCATGGTAGTTGTAAGAATGAATTTCTCCTAGGACCTTCCTTGATCAAGCATGCAAGTCTATGTGTGATGTAGAATGCTGAGCTATACAATTGGATGATTTTTATTATGTAATGTGCCAAAATAGTAAGTGCTAGATATAAAATACCTTGTATAGTCCTTTATATAGGAGACTTTTTATTTCAAATTTTGGAGCTTTAACTGCATTATCCAACATAAAAAATCTAAATAAAAGTTAAGTGAGGGGATAATAAGGGTTTATGACTCATTAATCAAGAAAAAGTGACCATTGGAAAACAATACTAGAAAGGACAGGAGTGCTGAGCACTATAGTCCTACAAAATCCTATTGTCCAGGACTCAGAAAAATAGGTTGGGAATGACACAAACCAAGTATGGGGGTTCTTGGAGGTATAGGTTAGTTGATTAAGGTAATAAAGAGGTGATAAAAGTAATAAATAATACCAAGATAAGTAAAATAAGGACATGGCTATTGTGAACAAGGGCTCATATTCTCCAGTCGGGCTCTCCTATGAAAGGATTGTGAAAAGACATGATATGTGTGGTTGCTTGACCAATTTAGGGTGTATACATTTGCCCCCCTTTTATTTTAGTGATGTAATGAACTGAAGTACTAGAGTAAAAGAAGAAAAGAAAATGCATACCTGAACCTACTTGTGTGGAGATAAGTGTGATGAAAAAGGGTCTAACTCACTTCCTGGCTAGGGAAGTGGATGGAAAGCCAAATAATGCCTAGAGAAAGAAGGAATCCTTGAATTGGATGCCCCATATACTTAATCTAAAAATGGAATTTTTGTAATCATGGATAAGATGGGCAATGCTTTCCCCCTATGCTAAATTTGGCTGGAAATGAGAAATGCTTAGAGACCCAAAACTAATGTCTGTCCTCTATCCTACATAAACTCATGTAATCTAGAATGTGTGCATAAAATATGTATACTATGAAGATAAAAGTATATCATGTCCCAACTCTAAATAATTTGAACTAAAACTAAAAATTATTCAGAGGCCCAAAACCAATGTCTATCCTTTGTCTCGCACAAACTCGTGTAGTATAGGTCTGGGTAATGCTATGGACCAACCATTCTAGATGATCATATGATATAACCTTGTGACAACCTAGGTAAAACTAGGTGTAATATAAAACTTTGGTAAATGTTCAAGAAGAGAATGACATGTCTTGCCATTCCAATCTACATAATCCTAGATAATGAAGAACATAAACATCTGTCATGCCCCCAAATCTGTTATGTGAGTGATGCATATGTTTAGTTTGGAAATCTATATAACCACATGTGAAATGAAATATTATGCCATGCACCATGTGTAAAACTAGAGATCAAAACACTATGCTTTGTAATCTGCTATCTAATCCTATAACTATGTCATGTTGAATGAAGTTATATGTGTGAGATGTGTAGTAATGTACATGCCCCAAATCTAGTATCTAAATCTAAATTTGTATCATGAATCCATATAATTTTAACCATTATATCTAACTAGTCTATACATCTATAAACTAATGGTATATCCCCTTGAATGTCCTGAGTAATGCTGAGTGACCCATGTAATTTTAATCACTATTTATTTTGACCATTCTAAGATAAATCTAATAATCTAAATACTGGAGGTGTAAGAACCATGCTGAGTGACCCATGTAGTCTGAATCACTATATATTTTGACTGATTTGAGCCGAACCTAATGATCTAATTACTAGAGGTGTAAGAACCATGGTATATCCACTTATGAGAGTGGATGGGTTATGTTGGGTAAGTGTAAGAATAGGAATAATAGGAATAGTGTCCCCCTTTTGGGGATATGGATGAGATCTCATGATAGAGGAGTTTGAGCCAAAAGTGATGACTAGTGGTGTAATTATAGAAGCAAGGTTGGTATAGTTTTAATTGATTGAGAAGTTGCTTGATTAATTAGACTGAGTTGTTGAAATTGGAACACATTTCGATTGGTGATGAGTAGGGCATGTGCCTAGGTTTAATAAAAATGTGGAGATTACATGTGTCATAGTATGGAAATGAAGTAGTAAAAAATTAAAGATGGCATGATGTCAAAGGTATCATTGTCATGATTCCATGGAAGAAAATGGTTTGCAAAATAAAGTAATGGGGTTTAAGTTATAAGAAAAATGGTATTTTGCTTTGAATGAGAAAGTTGTTTGATATAAGAGAAGTGGATTGATTCTTGATTCATTTATGCATTGATTAGGTTGAGATTTAGAGCTCTAGAGTAGGGGGATATGTGAAGGAGATGAGCACCTATCATGACCCAATTTGAGTAGTTGGTATCCCAAGTTGAGGTTGGTGGGGAGGTTACGTTGGTATGTAGCTGAAACATGTGATTTTTGCCTATTTAGAAGCCTATTTTTTGATGTTTTTGAGATATTTGAAGTAGTCTAGGATAATTCCCACTAGTTATAATCTCCTATCCAGTGTTCAGTGCTGCTATCTAGGTTTTGGTGCTAGTATCCTTTTGCAGTGCTATTGTCCATTAGGGCTAGTTTTCTAAGATTTTGAGTTGTTGCCTGCTATTTTATAGCTTAGATATTTTCCTTGGCATGGTTGACTAACATATATGCTATTTTTTGGTTTTTTTTAGGGTGAGGTATAGATGAGGGAGTTATGTAGAGGCTAAGTGATGGAGACACTGAGATTGTTACCTTTATCAGCTGATACGAGAGTTGTGATGGATAGGGTAGGGTTGGGTCATGTGTGTGACCTAGGCACTATACAGTGGTATAGGTATTTGATTACTACCTTATGTGATAGGTGAAATATAAACACATGTAATTTCTAGCTTTTTACTAGAGAGATTATGATTACTCTAGAGGATGTGTACTATATTTTGCATTTATCAATTAGTGGATGGCATGTGACTTTGTAGGATGACATGGGTGCTGATGCTATTAATTGTGCATCCTTGTATTTTTTTGGTGTGCCCTTAGGCATACATCATAGAGGTAGTGATAGTGATGTATTATTGTTAGTTATTATGTAGAAGGGTGTTCTACATCTATGGAAGTGGTTGGCCATGTTGTTGGCTTTGTTTGTTGCTGTAGATGGTTGTGAGGTGTTGATTACATACAAGATGCATATGATCATGTGTAGTATAGAGCCATATGGTACTATGTTCTCATGGGGTAGGATTATGCTTTCCCACTTATATAAGGAACTTTATAGGTTTAATTAGCAGGCATTCAATGGTGGCGTGAGTTTGGCTACTTTATTGCATTATTGGGCTTATGAACACATAATAATTGTGCAACTGATAGGGTTATTGAGGGAGAGGTGGGCACCTCCACAACCATTAGTGAGTGGTGGATGAGTATGTTGGCTATATAATCTCCTGAGATGTATCACTATAGATAAGTTTTAAATAGATTGGTGGTTTGAAATATCATATGGAGGCCCTATAGACGATTCCTTGGGTAGCCCAAGGATGGATTGTAGTTATGGTATATGAGGGTCAATTGTTGGTTACATGAACAATGGGCTGGAGTGTACACGTGATTTTAGTATGAGTGGGTGACTAGATAGTTTGGGGGTACCAAAGGATGTGGCCCTTATAGTATGGGTGTGGGTGAGGAGTGCATAGGCACCGATGAGGGCAAAAGCTCATGGGAGGCCTACTGAGGCTGAGTTAGCACCATTAACTATGGATGAATGAGATGTGGCTATAGATATTCTTGATGTAGATGATGTTGGATGCACAAAGGAATATACCACATGGTGGATGAGGCATAAATGGGATCTGTTATATCCTATTGATAGGGGGGATGCCCTCGAGTATGAGGATCATATGGCAATCTAGATGATGGGAGGTAAGATTGATTAACATTTGAATTGTGTATAAGTTTGTGCTTGTTTTAGCTTGTTTTGAAAGTGTATGGTTAATGTAGTGTTGTAATTTTTCATGTAGGTGGAGTGGGAGGTGCTCAGGATGAATCGCCTACTAGGGGAGGAGGTAGAGATGATAGGTTCTAGGAGACCATCATTGAGTTGACACTCTAAGAGCTCATGCAACATGTTCTTTATGATGCAGTGGAGGAGGGTTTGATAGAGTGAGTGATAGTTACAGTTGATGTTTATGCTCATTTATTTTATAGAGATGCTATAGTGATAACTACATATGTTAGAGTAGCGAGAAAGAGGAATGAGTTGAGTGATGAGCTAAATAAGCATAAGATGCTGCCACTTGATTATAGATCAATGAGTACATAGATTATGGATGAGTACATAGAGCTTCAAAGGTGTTATAGAGACTTGCATGAGGAGCATGGCTGGTTGCTGGAGTGAGATAGCCATCATAAAAGGCATTTGGGAGCTCAAGGAGGCACAAGGCCATCTAGTGCTAGATTGGAGTATGGGACTAACACTAGAGGAGAGTGAGAGACTGAGAATGAGGGCATGACACCCATTCATGATTGGTTATGTTTGATATAGTGTATATGTTTTAAAAACATTATTATATATATATATATATATATATTGTTTGGATTTCAACTCATGCGTATTGTGTTATGGGTTTTGAAATATATTATTATATTCATTGCATATGGTTGTTTTAGAAGTAGTTAATTTGGTACTAATGTTGAGGCTATGTGTGTTTAGTAAAATGGTACTTGGGATATGTGATTTGATTGTTTTGATAACTATGATGCTATGTTTTTATTGTGATATGTAAGGAAATAAATTTATTTGGTTTGTAATTATATGTGAGCAAAAAAATTTGTTGGTTTTGTAATTGGGAATTTGTTGTGATAAGTGAGCTAGTTTGAGGTTGGTAAATTGTTTAGATGGGTTGAATTGGTTTAATGTTGGTAAAATAAGATTTGATAAGATCTAGATTTTTGATAAGTTGGTTTTTGCTATGGATAGTTATTGGGAATTAGGAATGTTATTTGTTAATATGTGGGGGTGTAAGATAGCACACTGTGCATATTACTTCTCTGAGAGTGGCTCAAGAATAAAAAGTCTAGCTAGACCTTTGGTTCCATCATTGCCCTACTAAGTGAAGCTATGAAATAATGTTGGTATGAATATATGTCATATCACTCTATGATGTATCACTATTTGAACCTTGATGGCTAACTGAACAAGTGCCCATACTACTCATACTATGTAGGAATGTGCTCCATATCTGATACTATTTATTATGTACTAACTATAGCTATACATGGAGATTTTACAAAATGTAACTTGATTAGATGTATAATGGGAACTATGTGCTATGAAGAAGGGTCATCTAGTCATAATTGTATACCATGTGGCCTCTATTGTGATGTGTATTACTAAGCAATAGATCAAGATGGGGCTAGAACCTATGATGGGGTCTGATTTAATCTTAACCATAGTAGATTGCTACGTGAGATAGGACCTAAAAAATCTAGCCATAGTGAATATTTCTCATGAGTAATACTCTATGATGTGGGTTCATTTAATCTTAACTGTAGTGGATTTCTACATGAGATATGACCCAACAAATCTAGTCATAGTGAATATTTCTCATCAGTAGCACTCTACTACGGTGCTTGACTTTGATATATATGTATATGGAAGTAAAATATGTACTCCTTGGACTACAATTCTATAGGTAGGCTATTCTCACTGTATGGGTTTCCAAACCTTATGAATAGGTGGAATATGAAATCTCTTGTGAGGCTCTATCCTAAAATCCACATTTTTCTCATGATGAGTGATTGATGATTCCTGTAAAGGAATGTCTTGGGATGACACAGTCATGGATGAATGAGGTCTATGGTTCCATGGTGGAAGATATCTTAGTGCCCCCTATATGAATGTTATGATGCCATTCTCAACACATCTATTAATGCAATCTTTGATTCTATAACAATCATTATCTCTATGTCCAAAGATATGATGATAGTTACAAAACAGTTGATGTAGATATCTATGTAAGAGATGTGGATCTCATCGATGAGTAGAAGGTAATGTGATCAACCTCCTATCTAGTAGTGATGATAATATGATAGATGGGATATCTTGATTTGAATCAAACTATAATGGTTCCTTGATGTTGTTCTTTGTAGTGCATATTATAGGTTATACTCTAAAAATCAGCTCTTTATTATTAATTGGTTGCTTTTCTAGTTGTGGTCTCCTACCTTGTTTAGGAAATGGTAGATGTTGGATGTTAGGAGCTATAGATACTACTGTGAAATCTAGAGGAATCCAATCAACTAAATCTACCTCAATCAATCCTAATTTTCCAAAGCTAAAACTATATAGCATAAGGGCCCAAAAGAAGACTCTATCTGATATAGTAGATGCTCAAGTAGAGGTTGATGAAGCCCCTTAATAAAGATATGTTGAATCTCTAAATCTACTGGTTTGTATATCAATCTTAACATGTGATTCTTGAATTGTAAGATATAATCACTAACTAGATTTGAAGTATTATGATGTAAAGTTGCAAGTTTCTCATATGTAACATGAGGGCCAGTGTTTGTTATGTAATATTTGAGAAATTCCTCTTCTAAATTATCATATGTATGTAAAGAACCAATGGGGAGTAGATGAAAGAACTAATTCTGTGCTTCCCCCCCTAATGTCTGCTAGAATAACTTAAGTAGAACAAAGGACTTATATTAGATGGCAAAGCCTTTTGAAAGGCCTGAAGGTGTATGACTAGATCTCTAGTTCCATCAAAGTGAGGCAATGATGGTATCTGGAAATGCTTAGGCAATGAAACTTTTATAAATGTCTTTGAAAGAGGGTTACCATGTAAATCATTGGAATCTATCCAAGACTTATAAGCCTTGTTTTCTAATGTAAGGATATGTACTTGGTGTTGTAATTTACCAACTACATGAATTAAAGAGATAAACTCCTAGGATGGTACATTAACATCTTGAAGTGGTTCATTTAATAATGGAATTTGATTGTTAATTTTATCCATGGGAATGATAAATTTGGTAATTGGATCATAAAGAGGGGGTTTACTCACTTAAACCTTGGGAGTAATGGTAACTTGGACCTTACTGAAGGGATGAAGGCTACCATTCTCTTTAGGTGAAGAGTGAAGACTGGGTTCTACTATAGTGAGGGGTAGATTAGGAGATTCATTGTTATCTTTATGTTTTAATGCATCACATTATAATTGATTAGAAGATGGGATATTAGCATCAACATGTACATTATTTGAAATAGAATCATGCTTAGAAGTAGAAAAAACATTTGGAAGGAGTGAAAGAAGAGTTAGAAAAATGAGATGAATATTCTTCTTCACAATGTGCATAATAATCATCATTGTTCCATGAATTGTCATCATTGGAATATTGTTCATAATCACTCTCATTTTCATATTTGTTTGCATGTTCACTATCAGATTAATTATCACTTTCTGTATAACTAGGGAGAGGTTTAAAGGGATAATTTAATTCTTTTTTAATATGTAATAAAATATCATTTGAAATTGGAATATCATGTGCATCAATGTTGCCCATGGATGGAGTACATGCATTATTTTCATGAGAAGTAAGAGAAAGAGATTTATCATTTAGATCTTCTTTGGACACATTAGAGTTAAGAACATGAGATGCATTATTTGAACTATGCAGTGGTAATTTGATTATATTGCATTTATATTGTTGTAATTTAAACATTGAAGTAACAAAAGAGAGAGAGATTAGGTTCACATGGAAGAAAATTATCACCAACTAGACGTTCACTTGGAAGTGCATGACTAATTTGTTCATTTGGTACATTGTGCAGAGGAAAATGAGGTGAGAAGCATCTTTCCCATTTATCAAAATTATTTTATTTAGAAGAAGATGCATTTATTTGTGCTTCACTATCAATTTCATGTATATCATCATATTCCTCACTAAAAAAATAATATTTATCTTCATTGTAAATAAAATCATTTTCTACATTTTTAGCTAATGTGCAATTTTACAAATTTATCCATTCATTATCATAATTATGAGAAAATTTTAAAAATTGATCTATGGGATGAGAGGGAAGAAGTGCCTTAGTGGCCATTTTATTTCTTTCACCAAAGAGAATATTGAAAAGTATTATTAAGCAAATAAATGCAAAAATAACTATGAACATAGAGTTTTTGAAAGTAATCTTAGGAATTTAAACAATGTGCAAAAATTCCAAAATATTTCTCTAAATATTGCAAGGAAGGCTTGGGGTGTTAGGACCTAGTTTTGAAATCTAGGATTTTTGAGCTGGGGTTTTTGAATTTTTGAAAATTATGCAATAATTCAAATTCTAAAAATAATTTCAAATAGAATAAATGTACAAAAATTAATACAAAAATCAAAGATTTGAAATTAAATTTTTGCACAAGAAAACTACTATTATTAAAAATTTGAAATTATTTTTGACAAACTAAACAATTTGTAAAAATTTTAAAATATTTTTCTAAAATTTGCAAGGAAAGAAGGCTTGGGGTTTGAAGAACTAGTTTGGAAATCTAGGGTTTTGAGCTAGGGTTTTAGAATTTTTAAAAGTTATGCCAATAATTTAAATTCTCAAAATAGTTTTGAATAGAATAAATACACAACAATTTATACAAACATTAGAAATTTAAAATCAAAATTTTGTATAAAATATGAAGGAAAAACCCTAAGGGTACTTAGGGTTTTAGATTTGTTCAAAGTAAGTTGGGTTCACCAAATATTTTATTATTTTTGGAAAACTAGTGTTTAGTTCCTAAATAATGAGAGGTCTGAAGTAAGGGGAAAAATCTAGCTTAATATGGAAAAATATAGATTTTTATCCAATAATTTACATGAGGAAGAGAAATGAACTTATCTAAAAATAGACTAAAATGAATGATTTAGGGGATAGAAATTGCGATGTAGGACTAGGACATTGTCATGAATCTAGATCTGGCCTTCATTTTATGATTAGATAAGAGCATTGAAAGTGGATAAGAGTGGCACTGGTGATGTAGTCCACCTCTACTACTATTGTTCAGGAGATCTAAGCTTTTTGGGTTTTATTTGCTGCCTCAATGTGAGCTTATATACAAAATTTTAGAGGCTAAAAGTTAACATATCTAAATTTAGGTTTGTTTCAATCTCAAAACCTTGTACCTATATACACACATGTAAACAATAAATTCATCAAAAGTAAGAGGGAAAAAAACTTGGTTAGGGGAAGAATGATCACATGATCTATAACCCCTACTATCCTGATCATTGCCTATATTAACCTTCAAGCTAGGGTCTCAAATAAAATATAGTTCTCTCTTAGAGAAGGTGCATAATCAATGCACATGGTAGATGTAATAATTAATTTTGCCTAGGCCCTTCCTTGATCAAGCATGCAAGTCTATGTGTGATGTAGAATGCTAAGCTATACTATTGACTGATTTTTATTATGTAATATGCCAAAGTATCAAGTGATAGATAATCCTTTATATAGGAGACTCTTTATTTTGAAGTTAGGAGATTTAATCACATTAGATAACATAAAAAATCTAAATAAAACTTAGGAGAGGGGATAAAAAGGTTTTAGGACCCGTTAAGTAAGAAAAATGATAATTGAACAACACTAAAAAGGACAGGAGCACTGAGTGCTATAGTCATATAAAATTCTATTGTTTGGGACTCAAAAAAATATGCTGGGACTAACACATACCAAGTCTAGGGGTTCTTAGAGGTATAGGTTAGTTCATTGAGATAATAGATAAAAGCAATAAACAAGACCAATATAAGTTAAATAAAGACATGGCTAATGTGAATAAGGGATCATATTCTCTAATCAAAGTCTCCCATGAAAGGACTATGAAAAGACATGATATGTGTGGTTGCTTAACAAATTCAGGGTGTATACACATATATTTTCCATACTAGATCAAATCTATTGACCCAGGATCTAACTTCTATGTGTAGGTTTTCAGGGACAACCTATTGGATCAACCCAATTGACCTAGTATAGGTTTTTAGATTTCTAGGCATTTAGTCTAGACTACTATGTCAACCCAATCTAACCTATACTTTTTTAGACATTAGGTTCAGCATAATAGGTTGACCCAGTTAACCCTATACATTTCAAGCACTCAGTAATAAGTTCTTTCATAGCTTGATCAACCTAGTTGACCTAGTTAGTAGGTTTTGCAATCATATTTCAAGGTTCTTGAACAATAATCTTCATTTTCTACATCTCTGATCCACCAAGGTTCCTTTATATCTTTCCATCTCTTTATTTATAATCTTTTCTTTCATAATTTTCAATCTTCAAAACTTCCCTTGCATAGTCAACTAGATCAACCCTACCAGCCCAATTCTTTGTTTTGTGTGCTATCTGGATAACTAGGTCAAATCTACTGACCCTATTCATTTTTAGACCTTACATCTATAGTATAGGCTCCACCCTATTTACCTTGTTATATATTTTATGCATACACTATTGGTCATATCAACATTGTACCTTATTTCAAAGTTGGAATTAACCTTATATGCTAGTAATTAATTCACACTTTATTTTCTTGTTGCTTGCATGCTTATAATAGATCACATAGCTTAATTAGGTGGTTTTTAATTAATCATTTAGTTTTAATATTTTATATTTTATGCACATAACCAAATCAAAAAATATAAACAAGCATTTTAACATTTGTCTACCCAAGACCAACCTACTTGGATTTCAACACTAAGGGGGAAGCCAAATCGATACTTTGGTCAAGTATAAAGTGTGGTTAATAATATATTTTGGCTAAGCACTCGACACCCTTATCACTGTGGTGTGTGAAGTGATGGGGTAGTCCCTAATACCAAGCTTGTATCATTGTCACTACAGTCCCTTTTATCCCAAACTACCTAAAACCATCCTTAAATTGCCATTCTGGTTTCTTGCTTATAACCAACTTCTCATCACATTTAAAAACATATCTTAATAATGTAATAAACATTCAGGTTGAACAATTAGTTATCTATTTACTTTCCAAGTTGATTATTTGCTCTCTGCTCAATTATATTTTGTATTGCAAAAACTTGCATTAGCCAATGTTGGTGCAAGGATTTGTGATGTGTGCTTCAATTTGATTGGCTAGCATTAATCCAATTGACTGTTTGTTTCCATTTAGTTATTTATTTTCAAATTTATTGAAAAATTTATATTTTTTCAATCCATAAATATGTTATAAGTTTATTAATTTTCCCTCTCTGCCATACTAGGTCAACCCAATACTATTTGTGGACCCTGTTTCCATTTTTCTAGCCTCTGTTTGTTATACTAGGTTGACCCAGTCGACCTTGTACAATTTGTAGACCCTATTTCCTATGATATATTGACCCAATCGACCTTGTATAGTTTCCTACCTCTTCCTATTTCCTTGTGTGGTTATCTAGTCTTATCTCATCATGATGACATCTATTCAACCTCCTGTTAGTCAAGAATATTGCATCATTAAGGATTTGGATATTAACCTCAGTTATTTCATTACTTCAAATGAAACTATCCAATTTCTTCTTTCCTCTTCTCCTAAACCAAAACCAATCACTACATAATGTAATGTAGTTGAGGTCATTCATCCTAATCTTCTTCCCCATACCAATTTTAGGAATCTTCTACCAACTAATCCCTCTCCTATCAACATTCATACCCTTAAAGCCAATGTTCATAATCCTCTTGTTACATCCATAACAAGATCACCAAGTCTTATCAATTCCCAAAGTAACATGGTTTAAACCACTCAAATTTATAATATATATGGTTCCCAATTATTCAAAAACCTTGACGATAATACTATTTGCACTCCTCACAATAATGTTGGCTTTACCAAGCTTCCTTCTTCTACGACACTTAAGACAACTAACATTGATGTTGGGAATCCTCTACCTACAAAGAATTCTCCTCCTACAAACACTAACAATCCTCTTCCTAACAACACTAATACCCCACCTTCAAACCCACCTATTGATACAACTCAACTTATTGTAGAAGCCATACAATAAATGAACATCATGTAAACAACCAATCAATCTCAAATGATAAACATGCAACAACATTTATTAAACATGACCAGTCAACTACCTCAAGTCATCATGTCTCAACCAAATCAAAATTTTATCCCTCTTATAGATGCCAATGGGAATATCATCCCTCAACTTCCAATAAATAAAAAAATACCTAAAATCTTCAAAATGAACCTTTACCATTCATTTCATCCATAGATATTGGAAAAATTTCTCCAACTATCACATATAATGGGATTAAGGACCCTACTATCTTTCTTAAATATTTTGGTAATATCTATAAGGAATGGGTCCAAACTAACACCTTTTCTACCACTAAGATCTTAGGCAAAAATTTTATTGGTGATGTACTTGAATGGTACAACCAAATTCCTAGACATTCCATCTCACAACTAGATGATTTAGTCAATGCTCTAGTGAAGGAATTCCAACATGATGACCTTTTTGAAAATTACCTTAGCTATTTCATCATTGCCAAACAACTTCCTAATGAATCTGCTTATACTTTTATCAAATGATGGAAGTATCTTTCTCATAAATTGGACCATAATATGAATTATGATAAATCTTTTAAAACTACTTGTCATACCTCTTAAATCTCCCCTTCAATACAAAGTTTAAATATTTTCACCTAAAACTTTATAAGAAGCCTTAGACTAAGCAAAAAGGCAAGACTTTCTTATGACTCAATTTGAAACACCTCCAATAATGATTAAATAACCTTTCCAATCATTTTTTCATAGCATCGATTCATCTAAGCCTCCCCAACCTTAAAGTGGAGCATCCAATTCAACCAATTTTAACCCAACCCACCCTACCTTGAGTCTAGAACATCTTAAAAAGAAATTTCCACCCTCTAAACCCATGGGCTTTGATCCTTCCAACCTCCTCCAAAATGGTACAATCCTGATAAGTTTTATTTGTGGCATGCTAATATAGGTCATTCTCATGAGTATTTTCATGATCTTCACCTTTTTCTTGTTTTCCCCATGTTTGGTCCACATTTCAATATTGATACTTTAACAAAACAATGTTATCAAGATTATCTTCAAGCTTCTCAAATTCAATCTCAAGAACCACAATCACATCAATGTCAACTACCTAATGATCAACAACAATCATCCCATACCTACACCTCATTAACTAATTTTTTTCAAACCACAATTGATCCTTATTTCTACATTAGTAAGGAAAGGGTAGCTAACATGAACAACTTTAAACATATTGTGGCATCCATTGAACCTCAAACTCTTAGGCCACATGAACCAAAGGAGTACCTAGTTAAAATGCCTACTCCAAATAATATCATAAATTGTCCTCATTTACCTCCTCATACCTCTCCTACACATCATATGTCACATTCAAACTCCTTAAAATCTAATAAACCAACACATTTGCCTATCTCTGAATGCACCTACCAACCCAATGTAAATCATTATAATAGTTCAATGTTATGTCACTCCAATTCATATGTTGGGGCATATTACAATGCCTATCCACATGTCCCTTTATAATTTGGGGCATCTTATGATCCCTATCCATACATACACTTACCCATTGGATCATCTTAAGATGCCCATTCTTATTCTTCAATACATAAGAACAAACAAATCTAGCTTCAAGAAACCTTTCGAGACTTAAAGACTTATATTTCACATGCTCATATTTGATACAGACATTATCATATATCTTACTTATTATTTTTATCTCATTTTCTTTATTTTTGTGTATTTTACTTATTTTAGTTTCACTTTACTATCATAATTCTTTTTCTTTACATCATTTTATTTTTCTTACACACTACATTTGACATTTGTTTTCATTTTGGTTCTTATATATCTCTTTCAATTTTTATGTTTTTATCCCATTATTTGCCTTAGTAGCTTTATGATTATTTTTTTCCTTATTTAGCATTCAGCCCTGTGGGGTTCTCTTTTTTGAGTTTGAAGTATACGACCATGGATAGGACCTAGCCCTCCTTGTAGACATCAAAAATCTACACATGATGGTTTTGAATGTCATAATTCCCTTGGACCACTTCAGGACCCCCTTGAGCCCAACCATTGGCTTTTTGACCAATAACTAGGCCTAACCCTAGTTAGAATAACCAACTGGATTAAGCCACCTTTTTAACCCAATTTGACATTGACCCTCAATCATCTATGGGTACCCTAACCATAAATGGTCACCTTTATCACTTACGGTTAGGTTCCACCATCTCAACCAACTTAACTGACCCTTCACCCTGACTTGCTATTTTATAATTAGCTCATCTAGTTCATGTGCAAGCCAATGCATGTGCAAGTTATATTTAGATAAAAAGTTGGACCACTTGTTAATGTCTTTTTATACATCTCCTTCTTTGCCTATAAGAAGAGATGAGTAGGAGGTGAAGATCGATCCACAACTATTAAGATATTTTGCATCCAAAACTTCTTTTGTAGGTGTTCTTCTAGCAATCCAGTGATCCAGCTATCATGATAGAGAGCCAAAGTGATTTTGCCTCTCAACCAACATATAAGTACTATTACTATACCAAAATCATGTTAGACTCATCAATGAGCCAATCACCTCCACCATTCATCTAATCAACCTCCAACAAGCTAAGTATTTGTTTTCCATATTTAATTACTTTATTTCTCTTTTGTAACCAGCCTAGTACAAACTAATCTCCTAGAATTACCTTCTATGACCAGATCAATTTGATGTTTCACCACCTAAACCTAACATATAGTAATACCTGATGGTCACCTTGACCAACAATGGTCCGTCCAACTATCGATGGTTACCTTGACTATTGATGGTCACACCAGCTATCAACGATCACTGTGACAAAAAATAATACCAATCTATTTTCATTCACCTACCTTCAACCAAATCCAATTTTTTTTTGTCTACCAATTGATAGACCCCTAACCTATTTTTTAAAACACACCTAATATATTTAACATTAATATTGACCTACTTATTTCTATATTAGTCTATTTATTTATCAAGCATTTCTTGTATTCAATTTTAATATGTTTTTATTATTGATGCAAGTACCTTATCTTCTATTTTCTAAACTTAACTATTTAAAACATGTAGATTGACAACCCCTTGATGAAGCTCTTACTTTTATGGTCTAGCTAGTGCTAGGCAATCCAATCAACTATTTATCTAACCAACCATTTACTTTAGTGTTATATTATTTGTAGGTCATTCATCCCAAACCAAAGAGGAACTCTCTATGATCATCTGATTCAATACATGCACAATCAAATAGGTTTTTCAACCATGCCCATATTTAGTTTTTTATTCTTCCCTTTTTTGAAATATAAGTTGAAATTCATTCAACTACACTGGCAGATCTGATGGGACCTCAATTATCAACTCATGTTTCTTTTGTTTGCATCTACATGATCTTATCCATATTATATGCTCATAAATGAAATTAAATCCTTTTTTGGGTTTAAAATCAACTACATACAATGATTTCTTACAAGTTTAGCTCACATAGTTTAAATTAGATCAAAGTAATTCAATTATAGCATCAATTTTGTTGCACACACTAAACCAAACCACCTACATCAATCAAACATTAAAAAACTTGAGACAAAGCCTGACTAAGATTTCATCACCTAGCGGTCACCTTACCCTTTCTCGATGATCCTACTTGGAGGTCATTACCAAATGGAGAACCAAATTAGCTCTCTAGTTGAGTATAAACTCTAGAAATTAGTATTTATTAGCTAAGCACCTAACACCCTTATCATTGTGGTGTGATAAGTGAGGGGGTAGGCCCTAATACCAAGCCACATATTTATTTCTAATACAAATTCTTTTTGAGAGCCTAAACAACCTAGAAAAATCCATAGATTTCTTTTATAGTACCTATTATATCAGCCCAAGTGGAGTCCCACAATTTTTTGAAAGCTTAAGGCATAAGCCAAAAGAGAGACTAAAAGGAACTTTAGGACTTAACATACTCTTTAGAGTGTGATTTCTTTCCTTGATCATTTCTTATCTTCTATTTGTTTGAGTGGTGAGATTGGTTGTGTACTCTCTCTCCCTTATTTTGTATGGTTTTAACTTGCTAGTCGTGAAATAACCTAGTAGAACAAAACCCATCACCAAGCCAATCAACCTCTTATACCCCCTCATCTATGGAGTTTTTTTTGAACCAAAAAATTATCCTCATCATTTGAGAAGCTCTTATTTACATCGAGAAGGTCCCCAAGGAGATATCGACTTTGCCACCTTATTAGATAACAATCTTATGGCCCTTCAACATTATCTTAACACCATGCCTCACCATACCCATGTTTTGGTTCTACCTATGGACCTACCTTATGGCATGCCTTCACACCTTATGGGAAACACTTCTATTTCCACAGTCACCACCCAACCATTAACTACCCAATCTTCTTCATCTACCAATAATCCCTTTGATACTACTATGGAAAACCAATATGCCCAACTTAAAAACACCCTCATACCTTCTACCCCTACCAATAACTCCTTTAACTTAAGATCAACCTAATCACTAGCCATGTATACTCCCCTTACTATGGGAGTAATTACCACTATCATTACCAACCTTCCTTTAGCTACCCCCAATCTGCTGACCACTACCCCACTTCAAAATCTTGTGGTGTATATACCTTCTACCTTACCACTAATTAGTAAAAAGGTCACTACCCTTATTTTTATTACCAACTCAACCATAGCTTCTACCCAATAGGTACCCATTGTGCTAAACTTGGTTACATACCTAACCCATAAGGGCATGTACCTCTACCTACTACCCAACCACCCACATCCACCTACCCCTACATAACTTCTACCCAACCACTGGTGTTCACATACCAATATGTGGTAGCTTTTCAACCTCCCACCAATTATCAATATGTCACCCAACCACAAAAATAATATGCGCCTTACAACTTCTCAAGTGCCCAACCCTAAATAGATCTAATTAAAATGCTCATGGATAAAATGACTACTTTAGAGTGATCCATCTCTAGTGCTCACAATATATTATCATATCACCAAATCTATAATGAACTTATCCACCCATCTATCCCTATCAGACCATATCCTCCTCATTGGGAGCTTTCCAAGTTTTCTAAATTTAAAGTTAAGGAGGACCCACACTAACACCATATGGTATTTAGGCATTCATGTTATTTGATTTCCTATGATGATGCCCTCCTTCTCTACACTTTTCCTATATCTTTATGAAGACTGGCATTAGATTGGTATAGTGCCTTAACCAAACATTCCCTCTTCTCTTTCACCCAACTACCTCAAATTTTCTTGGATCACTTTTCAATAAACATTTCCAAGAAAATTTCCATCACTGACCTCTACTCTATCCAAAAATTTGATGATGAATCTATTGTTGATTTTGTAGCTCATTAGAGAAGCCTAATTAATTGAATTTCATTCTCTTTACCCCAACCAAAACTGATAAAACTTTTTTCTCAGGCATGTGCCAAACACATCTCTACTACATTACATGTTTATAGATTCATAACCTTTGATGAAGGTTTTACCATGGTGCATAAGCTAGAAAATAGAGCCATAGATGAAGGAAAGTTAAAATTGAAAAACAAAAACTCTACCTATAAAACCAATGAGGCCTCTTCCTCTAAACTAAGCAACCAAACCAATACCAATGCCAAGAGCAAGGGAATTATGAATGTGGTTGTCCTTAAGACCACTCCACCATTTATCAAACAATTGAATTCTTATAACTCCTTAAATAAAAACATGAGAAACCAAAACTGAAACAATCAGAAGCAATTTACTGTGCTTTGGGAGTCTTATGCCTAAATTTTAGATAAGTTTCTAAAAGCCAATATCATACAACTTCCTCCTATGAAACCTCCTCAATAGTTTGATTCCTCCCATCCTAAACCTAGCTGGCACAATGAGAATGACCTACGTGCTTTCCATTAGGTAGTGGGGAATGATGTTAGTAGATGTAATACCTTTAGAAACATTGTCCAAACCCTCATTGACAAGGGGGAACTCGCATTGGAAAATCCTAACGCACCTGAGAACGAATCCCTTGAAATTTTTAGATAACCTTTTCCCAATCATGCACCTAAAAAAAATAAGAGAAATAAATCTAAGTGTCCTCATGATGCCCATACTGTCAATATGATTCTTGACAAACTCATTACAAAAGAACCTAATACCTAATCTACCTATTCTTCACCCTATCCACTTATTGAGGTGTTTAAGTTACCTTCTCCCCTTTTGGAGACCCAAACCAAGGAAGTAACCTTTTCCAATCCTCCACTCATGAAAATAGTAGAGTCACTAACCCCTCCTTCAATTGACATACCAGGGCAAACAACCATGACCACTTTGCCTTCTCCTTCAACTACTGAGTAATTTACTTCCCCTTTGGAGATCATTCCCAAGGAAGAAACCACCACACTTGTACCTCCCATAAAAGAGTCACCCATACAAACCTTACATCCTTTGATTGAGGAAAATGATGAAGTCATCATTCCCTTTTATCAACCTATGGGTTTATCTTTTGAGTCCACTATCTAGGAAATAAGATTGATCTACAAATTATTCTCTAGATTAGTTTAGATATTAGAATTTATCCCCAACCCTGACATGGATCATGCCAAATTTTGGTAGTAATTGGGGATCTTTTACATCACCAAATAAGAATCTTCAACCACACCATTGACAGACTAACCCACCACTTCTATTATCCAACCCCCTATCTTATCAACAAAACCAATTAAAAACTCTACCAACCCAACCATTTCTGAACCAATACATGCAACCAAATACCAAACACCCAAATCATCCCCTCTAACCAAACCCACCAAACAAACCAAAAACCTTGGCATCTTCCCTACATAGAGACTTAATCACCCATCTTTGAAATTGGAGATCACCTCACTAGACCCACCAACCAAGCACCAAAATAAATTAACCAGGGAGGTAAAGCCACCAATAGGCTAGAGGGCCAAACCTCTACTTTCTCCAACCTTTCCCTCTATCTTGGGGCCTCATCCCTCTACTTTGATTAGGAAGCCAATTATCTCAATCAAAGCCCAACCACCACTATTGGTTACACCAACATACTTGCTTTTTGAAACACATATCTTCACAAAGCCATCAATAACC
This sequence comes from Torreya grandis, assembly GCA_037957365.1. Classification (NCBI taxonomy): domain Eukaryota; kingdom Viridiplantae; phylum Streptophyta; class Pinopsida; order Cupressales; family Taxaceae; genus Torreya; species Torreya grandis. The sequence goes on from JARHVA010004756.1 coordinate 592,694, forward strand.
AAACTACCTACCCTAAAACCTCTTACATATTATTTATCAACTTGCACCTTGCCAAAACCAAAACCATCAACTAAGAACACCATCTTTCCCAAAACCTCTACCACCAAACCTATTCTTAAAAAGACTTCCATCTCACCAACTGAGACCAAAACCTCTAAACCTTCTCCACCTTTAGCTAAATCTTGAATATTTTCCAAAGGTTAATACAAGCCTCTTACTTTACCTTACCTCGTATAATACCATTTGACCCTCTAGGTCCAAAACCTCCTTGGTATAATAACCGCTAAGTATGCTCTTATCATAGGACACTCGAGCATGATATAAATAACTATAAAGCTCTCCAAACCATAATCCATTAGCTCTATGATGAGGATGATTTATTAACAAAGGAACCTCCCAAAATATTAATACCAATCTATCAACCAATAACCATTACCTAACGCTTATCTATCCCCCCGCTCTCACCTTAGAGTGACAAGGAAATAAACAATTCTCCTACCCTAACTCTTCCTTCCATTCATACCATTTATGTGGTCACATGATCACATGCCCAAAAAAAAGATAAGGGGAAGGCTAAAGTGTCCATCCCATAGACATACCCATCTTCCACCTCCCAACCAAGTCAAAATCAAGCACCTTCACCTTCATCCAAACCCAAGGTATCTATCTTAGGTACTTCCCAATACAACCCCTATGAATCAATAAGGAGAGTGGTTCTCAAATAACTTCACCAAACCCCAACAAATATGAGCTTATATGAGTTTATTTCTACCTCACCTCATCATCACCAAGCTATGATAAAGGTGTTACAATTAATAGAGGTCCAACTTAAAGACCCTCAACCTCTGACAACCTTTGTTGGCACTCTCCAAATTTCTAACCTTGTCACCTTAAAGGATTTAGAAATACATTATATCCATCTAGATGAATTAGATCCCCCTCTATTTATTACTACCTACATCAACCAAACCCACATCAAATGGGTCATGATCGATGGGGGAGCCAGTATTAATATCATATCCTCTTATGCCTATGATCATCTCAAACTACCAAACAATATCATGTCTAAAACCTCAACCATCCTTTGGTCCTTCAATGACACCGTGGCCACTACTTTAGGAACTGTTGTCCTTTATATTTGTCTAGGACCTCGCATGCTCCCAGAACTCTTTTATGTAGTAAAAGGTGAATTTTAGTATAATGTTTTGTTAAGATGACCTTGGATTCGCTTTATGGGTTATGTACCCTCTACCTTTCATTGTTACATTGAATTTGAGCATGAAGGTTATGTCATCACCATACAAGCTGACCAAGTCCCTTCTCATCATATAACATGACTTATCGACCCAATAATGTCCTCTTACCTCTATTTAACACACCCTCATCATCCAAAGAGAAACCTTTAACCATAAAATTTGATGTCATATCTTCATCCACCAATGAGGCATCTACTAGCTCATCTATCCCCTCAGATCAAATCCCCAGCATATACCCCTTGGAATCAACCTTCCAACACCTTTCACTTGGGGAATATAACCTTTTGGCCCTTGATGCTTTCCATACTCCTTAAGAGTATGGGAAAATTGACCACCAACCCAGGTATGACCCCAATATCAGAGCCATTATTCCCTTTGAACATCTAAACTATCAAACTCATTTCATCTATGGGGGACTTGACAAAGCCCTTGGTGCTTATAACACATCTCTTTCACCATGACCATTTACCATCAACTTCTCCTACCTCAATAAATTGAGTTTCACTAAGACATACCTTCATCAGTGCGCCTAAAAGGTATTTGGCCTAAGATGATATGAACAAAGACCATATGAGCTACTTCCCGTTGAGACCCAAAAGCCCCACAAGAAATATGGCCTAGGTTTCTTTCTACTAGACTAACACACTAACTCACCTCCCACCACCAAAATTGAAGAGGAGATCCCATCGTCATTGACTCCCTCATCATCAGAATGGGAGGATTACAATATCATCCCTCTTAACTTTTTTTTCATCAACATGATCAACCTCAGACCCCTAACTTATCAAAAGGAAGGGTCACTTATAACCATCCCTTTGACCCATCCTAGAATGATAAGATATGAATCTCCTACCATTAATACCATTTAGTGTTAGGATGAGGATTACATTCTCACCTATCTTGGTGTACTAGACTCTTTCATCCACAAATCTCCTCTTTTGGAGACTTCAAGCATGTTGAATTAATCCACCATGGATATTAACTTGGGTACTCCAGGTAACCCCTACATTGTCAAAATTGGTCAATAGATAAATTCTAAGGAACTTTAAGACTTCCCCTCTTTCCTCTAAGACCACATCATAACATTTTCTTGTTCTTATAACGATATGCCAAGAATTGACCCCATTATTACCACCCATAACATAGTCACCAACTATGATGCCAAGCTTATCAATTACAAACTTAGATAAATACACCCTCACATAGCCCTTCTCTTCAAATAAGAGCTTTAACATCTCCTATATATCAATTTCATTCAACCCATTGACTATCCCTAATGGGTCTCAAATGTCATGCTTGTCACCAAAGCCATAGGGGGACTATGCATTTGTGTGGAATTTCATGACCTCAACCTCACTTACCCCAAGGATGACTTTCCTCTACCAAGTGTCGATTAGCTAGTTGATCTTACAACTGACCATTAAATGTTATCTCTTATGGATAGATTCTTGGGTTATAATCAGATCCTAATTACCCCCAAAGATCAACATAAAACCACTTTTATCACCCCATGGGGAACCTTCTACCATAGGGTCATGCCTTCTGAATTAAATAATGTTTGTGCAACCCACCAATGTGCTATGAATTTTATCTTCCACAACCTTATCCATAAGATAGTAGAGGAATACATGGATGACCTTATTGGAAAATCCAAATATTGTAAGGATCATTTGGTCATTCTCAAGATTATCTTTAAGCACCTCATCCATTACCATGTATACCTTAACCCCAAGAAGTGTATTTTTGGGGTCTTATTAGGAAAGCTCCTTGACTTTATCATTTCCCTTTGGGGAATTGAAGTTGACCCTACCAAGATCAAAGTATTCCTCGACATGCTTCCTCTAATCAACCTAATTTTTTTCATCTATAGGGGAAGTTCCAATCCATTCATTATTTTATCTCCCAACTCTCAGGATCGATGCCAACCCTTCCATCACCTTTTGAAGAGGGATGTATATTTTAAGTGGAATAGTGACTATAAAAAATCCTTTGATTCACTCAAAGAGTACCTCCTATCTCCACCTATCCTTACCCCTCCTAAGGATGATCAACCTTTCTATTTTTAAATTTCTACCACTAATCACTCCCTAGGGGAAATGCTTACTCATTGGGATGAACACCATAAAAAACAAGCCATATACTACATTAGCTACATACTTTTAGAGTACGATACTTGGTACACCCATATCAAGAACTTTTGCTTAGCTTTAGTCTTTGTGGCCACCAAACTTCACCACTACCTTCTTATCCACAAAACCTATGTCATAACCAATACCAACCCACTTAATTATATGCACTTTAAGCCATACCAAAACCAATGTATGGCCAAGTGGCTCATGATTTTAGAAGAGTTTGACCTTGAGTTTCTTTAGTAGAATTCAATTGAAGGGAAAGTCATTATGGACCAATTAGTTGAAGCATCATTAGTAGACAACCAACCTCCTCTTGAGTTTCTAGATGAGTCCATTGTGACCCTCTCTTAGGTAGACTTTAGCTATTAAGTAACCATATTATTTAATGGATCAAAGTGTCAATGTAGTGGGGGAACTGGTATCCTCCTTATTCCCCTTGATGGTGCACTTATTTCTTTGTCTTTTAATCTTGATTTTGAATGTACCAATAATATGGCTGAGTATAAAGCCCTAATAATAGGCCTCCAAATTGACTTAGCCTTGGGAGTCAAAATGATCAACATATTTGATGACTCCTAACTTGTGGTTAATCAAATCAATGGCATAGACCAGTGTAAGAATGATGTTTTACAATAGTATAAATAACTAGTTAATGAAATCTTAAGATCATTTAAACACTACCATATCTAATCAACCCCATGATCTACCAATAATTTTAATGACACCATGGCTTCCATTACCTCTTAGATTCCCTTTGCACCTTCTAAATCTAAGCTATCTATTGTTATCCATAGACTTACCTAGCCTTCCTAGATTAAACCAAATTCTCCCACCATTTTTAATGTAGAAGAAACCCAACCTGACCTTTGGTATCAACGTACCCTCTACTATCTTAACCTTACCATCATTCCCTCTAGTCTTTCTAGGAATACTCAAAGATAATTTATCTAGAATACCTCATGTTATACCAATATGGAGGGAATTCTTTACAAACATAGTTTTGATGGTTTCCTCTTCGCTACCTACATAGTCATGAAGCCTCTTATGCTGTCAAGGAAACACATGATGGGATCTATGGGGGTCACTTTAGTCACCTCACTATAGCTAAACACAACCTTAACCTTGGCTATTATTGGCCTAACCTTAACCAAGACTATTGTGATTATGTGAAACATTGTGTTAAGTATCAACAACATGCTAATTTACATCCTGCACCTAACCATAGTCTTCGCATCTTTGCTAATTTTTTGCCCTTCCATAATGGGGTCTAGACCTTATTAGTGAAATTAACCCCAATTATTCATAGTGACACCATTCTATCATCATCATGACTGAGTATTTTACCAAATGGATCAAGGCTATTCCTCTAATCTCAACCAAAATAGTAAACATTATCGACTTTATCAACCATCACATCATCTGTCGCTTTGGTGTTCCTAACAAAATTATCTTCAATAATGGAAAATGTTTTAAAAATAAACAAGTCTAAGGTCTTTGTGACACATTTAGGATTAAGTTAAGTTTCTTCTCACCCTATCACCCTGAAGTGAATGGATAGGTGGAGGCCTATAACAAAACTCTTAACAACATGATCACTAAAATGGTCAAGGCATCTAGTTAGGATTGGCATTTGAACATACCCTTCACCTTATGAGAATATATTACTAACATCCATACCCATATGGATGCTACCCCATTATTTTGTGTGTTTGGAGTAGTGGTTATCTTACCTATTGATGTCCAAATTCCTTCTCTTTGCATATTTATTCAAGATCTCATTTTTGAGGATGATTATCATCAACACCATTTATCCCAACTTGATTTAATTTATAAGAATAATTTATCCATCCTCATCAATCTTTATGTCTATTAAGAATGCATCAAACATGCCTATAAAAGGCACCTTAGAGTGCGATAATTCAATATTGAAGACCTTGTCTTAAAAGAAAACCAACATGTCACCAATATGGAGAAAAATAAGTGGGACAAGTTTTCTTTCAATTAAATTGGACCTTATATCATAACATATGAGTATGGATCAGGATCTTACCCATTATTTTCTTTTGAAGGCAACCAAAAACATGAGCCCCTCAATGCTTCGCATCTATATCCTTTCTTTTGTTAAAGAGGATCAAACTCACCTTTTCTCTAACTTAAATTCATCCTTTACTTTCATAGCACATTCATCTCCCTATTTTAGTGGAAATTGATTAAAACCAAATCATGTGATTATCCATCACAATCATAGCCTAATCTTAAACAATGGGAATAATGGCTCTACCCATGGCATGATTCTCATGGTACTTTCTACCCCTTTTCACAAGGATGGATTCCCATGATCATTATCACATAAACCTCTTTACACCTAATAAAACTTCTTATGATTTTGGTTTTTCCTTCATAAAGGTGAAACCTTAATCCTATATAAACAAGTCTATGTCAATAAAAATCAAATAAATCAAAAAGCAAAATCCAAACCAATAACAATCATGGGTCATTCATAGTATTTAAGGACTACTCCCTTAAAGGATAGCTACCAAAAACATATCACAATTGATACAAATAAGGTGGACTACTCCCTTGAAGGACAACTATCAAAAGGCAAAAAACAAAGCATACAAATTTAGACCACTCCCTTGAAGGATGGTTGAGTAAGGAATTTGTCAAAAGCATAGTAATTTATTGGAAGCTTCTTGGATAGATCATTTTACCCAACTCCCAAGCAACAAAAAATAATAAAAAGACCCATTATCAAGTAATATCAAAACCAAAATAATTTTGAAAGCCTTAATCAGTTCTCATAAGCAAGATAGTTTTGATAGCCATAATCGGATCTCATGAGTAGACTTCCTACATCAATCAGTCTATACTTTATATAACATAGATCTATTTATACTGACTCTTTGGTAACCTCTAGAAGAGGCATGCTACTCTCATAAGCAGGGTCCATTTTCTTCTATATCCCTTTTATACACTATAAAGCATGAGATTTTGAGCTCACTTGACATTACGTGATCAATACACCTTTTTACCCAAATAATGAATGATAATGCGAAGCATTAAAAGGGCTTATTTTTCTTAAGACAATCCAAATTTGATCTTATTTTAGTCCTTGCCAAATACGAATCATCATTCCCTCTTCCTATCCTCTCATAACTAGTGGATATATACTCACTTAGACATTTATCTCTTGACTATCTTACTTTTCTCAAAACTAAGGTTGTTATTCAACTTACTTTATGTGTTTTACCTTAAGCACAATGACCATAACCATAACCATAAATGTATCACATCATATCAACATGTATCATGAGTAAAAATAGTCATCATTAGCATAAATCATGTCTATAAACATCACTAACAACATCATATTAACATCATACCATCTATGAACAATAAAGCAATAAACCATTTTCACCACATGTCTAAATCTAAATAATGAAGCATATACTCATTAAAATTTAGCATGTTATAAACATCATCATGAACATACATGTCATAAAGCATAACCGTGAATAAACAAGAGACATCTCATCACGTGCCTAACTTGGTGAGTCTACATCAGTATCTAATATCCATAATATAAGCATAATCAATATAACATCATCAATGATTAATATAAACATCAAAGCATTTTATAGACCATGAACAATAAATAAGGGTCATATATATAAATTGTGAGTCTAAACATCATAATGTATACATCAATATACATGTCTCTTTATTAAAATGTAAATCTCACTGCATCAACATGTAGGCCGATATCAAAATGATATACAATAACATATAATATATCATAACCTATATCCTGGCTATGCCCTTAGGGCACTAATATATCTAAGATCACTATTGCCTCTTGGTGCCTATCCACCCAATGTCCCTGCTTGTCCACCTATATAAGTAGCCCAATTACCTGGTGTTTTCACACTAACATCACCTACCAAACTAGATCTGTACTCACCCCATCAGGTCTCATCAGGATAATGCCTCAGGACTAAAGCCTCAAGACTAAATCCTCATAATAGTATAACTCTTCCACTATGGCTAGGTATCATGCTATGGGGATGGTGCTTAATGGTCTTATAAGTACAATAGCTCCTCTTTTATCTTGTCTTAAGGAGTCTCTCTCCTAGGTCACCAGGGCTAGTGAAGCTCTCACATGTACGTGTAGCCACCTGACCCTGTAAAGCTACCAACTAACCCTATAATGATACAATATATGCTTTTTCAAATTTTAGAACCAATCCTACCTATGGATCTAGGGAAACCCCCTAAACCTATGCCCCTTGACCTCTACCATCTAGGTCTACATCTATAGGTTAACTACCACCATCATCCCCACCAAAGTCTACTACCATGTAAAGAGTCTAGTACTAGATAGGGTAAACATCTATAAAACTTGCATCATCTATCATTGGCCATGATAGAAACTCCTCATTATCTAGCAAGGTCTGTACTAGATATAGCTCATGTAGTAGGATCTCTACATCCTCCCACCTATATCTAGGAAATATGCCTAAGTTACCCTGTACCAAGCTGAGCTATCTCTGTACCCTATCAAATGGGATGAGCTCTACCTTCCCATCCCTCTTACCAAAGATACTCTTGTAGCTATGCAAGGATAAGGTGTGTTTCCAATATCTAGCCTACTTTGGAAACCCACCATAGGCCTCTAGATAACATCACTGATAACAAAGGCCTCTCGAGCCCCTCTAAACCAATCTATGTCATGCAACTTTTTTACACCTATGATGATAAAATCACCTCCCCACCTCATGAAACTAATCAAGAAATCTATCTAAACATACCCTAACCACAATAGACCTCAACACTCAGATGTGCTCATAGGCCCAATAGTGTAGAACCAACCCCATACCGATGCCATACCTCTTATGAGCTCTGAATCCCCATAACTCCATCTATATCTACATAAGTAATATAGGTAGCCATCCAAACACTGTATGACCTAATAACATCTCAACCAATACCCTAGTATCAAGTATGGGATCCTTCCACTGCTTAAGTTAGGAATAATAAAACATGAGACCACCATCATCATCATGGTCATCAAACTCCTATCATATTTTACCCTCTAATATAATGTAGTGTATTTGAAACCTCTAGTGTGCCACCTCACTCGATCATGGTCATATATATATAGTAGCTCTAGGACCTCATCCCTCTCCTCTTTTTCTATGTGATAAACTAGGTAACCTTGTATGGGTAACCAAGTGATCCTATGAACATCCTCTGGTAAGATCATCATCTCACCAATGTGTAATAAGAAGGTGTTCATGGCTAAATCTTATCTCTTAATGAGGGCCATGATAATCACTACATTGCATGACATATGTTGATAATGCCTCATAACTCTAAGACCCACCTCTTCCATGTGAGCCTAGTCTACAGTAGTCATACCTTGGATCTCTACAAAGATGCATGACACCTAATCATGCATCTAAATCTGCTTTCATGCCTACAATGCTTTTTAGTAAACACACTTAGTCATCTATATTAATTTTGCCTATAAACTCCACCTCATAAACTATATTATTTATCTTAAGCATTAATAATGACTTATTTCCCTTTAACCCTACCATCAACTATTTTACCATCCCCCTCCTAAAATTTCACCTTGAGTATCCAAAACCTCCTTTGCTTCATCTATCAAACTTACCACTTACACTACTACCTTCTAAAACTAACATTTTACCTACAAGATCAACCTAAACTAGACACCTAAGTAATTTAGTCTATCTTCAAACTTTGAACAACTCCAAAAATCTCTCTACACCCTAGGCGACCACTGATGGTAATGATGATTACCGATGGTCTGGCAGCCAACTACCAACATTTATCAATTATCGATGGTTAGTATGATTTCCAATAGTTACTATGCATGACCACTAATGAGACATGCCTCAACTCTAACCTGCCTAAAATTACACTCCAATATCTAAAAACTTCCAAATTTCTACTTAATCTTACCCCTATCTTATTTCTAACCTACATACCCTTCCATTTTCAAATTCACCCATGCATTTGACCAAATATAACCAAGAATAAACCCTACGTCAAAAACCCACAATCCTCTAACCAAAAAAACTAATTTCAACTAAATTTAGAATGCCTTTTAATAATAAATAGCTAATCTATAAATTCAATTCAACCCCTACCTCATTCTTTGACCATCATCAAGGAGGAATCTTGGGACCCACTACTCAACTTCGTTCGTATCCATGTTATATCCTAGCTCAATCCACTTGGTCCTCTCACCAATCACCTTCACCTACTAAGAAGTTATCATTATAAAATTTTCCTAATACACCAAAAGTATAAGCTCTTTCTATCAAAAGTCAACAATAACAAATAAGCAAGTGAAACATGCAAGTTCAATTTTAACTGTCAGACTTTTAGGGTTTACCCCTTAACTATTGATGGTCAAGATGAATAATGATGGTCAACCCTTCAACCCATAACCATCGACAATATTAGTCTTAATTCTTTACCTTTTCCTTTCTATAAACTTTCTAAACTAGGACTAAATTAAGTACCCACCCATAAAGACTACCTTCTCCACCCACCTTGACAACCACCTCATCACCGTGCCTTTGGTTCATTTTAGCCCAACTAGTGCATGTTTTATGATGAATTTTTCTCTATCCTTTTGACCATAATGACAATAATTTCCATGTTGAACAATTTTTGAACTTGTTCTACCTTGAGCACACCCAACCAATTGGTGTCTTCTCAAAAGAACTTCCTACCTTGGATACCCATGATTACACCTGACCCATTTATGTTTTTTTTGAGAGCACTTCCTACCTTAGATACCCATGAAAACACATACCTTACCTAGGAGACTTGTGTTTAAAAGTGTTTCTGATCACCATACCTAAATACAATCATGTGGTCTACTTGTCACTTGTCTTTTTAGCATTGACCTTTATTTTTACCAACTATGGCAACCTAGTCAATGCATAATCTTAGATATCACACTTTTTTCATATTTTGTGCATGTGTTTGTGCTTTAGTTCCCAATCTATAATTCACCCATTTTTTCATCCACTACCTACTTATCAAACCCATACCTAATTCTATTTTTCCTCATCGAATCTAGTTTGAGGGGGAACACCTTATCCCATACTTAGGGTAACCAAACCTTTGACCAACAATCCATTTTTTTATCTTGTTGATACAAACTTCATAATAAAAAGGGGCAAAATATAGACACCAAAAATCCACACATGATGGTTCCAAATGTCACAATCCCTTGGACCACCTTAGGACCCCCTTAGGCCCAACCATTGGCCTTTCAATTGATAAACATGCCTGACCCTAGTCAACATGACATACTAGCTTAACCCAACTTTTTAACCCAATTTGACATTGACCCTCAACTGCTGATGGTCACCCTAATTATTGATTGTCACCCCGACTACCGATTGTCAGGTTCCACCATCTCAACCAATTTAAATAACCCTTTACCATGACTTACTTTTTATAATTAACTCATCTAATTTATGTGCAAGGCAATGCATACATAGGTTATATTTAGACAAGTTGGACCCCTTATTAACATCTTTTTGCACCTTTATTTCCTTACCTATAAGAAGAGAGGAACAAGAGTTGAAGATCAATCCATAATTATCAAGAGCTTCTACATCCAGAGCTTCTTTTATAGGTGTTCTTCTAGCAATCTAGTGATCTAGCCATCATGATAGAGAGTTAAAGTGATGCCACCCCTTAGCCAAAAACCAAGTACCATTAATCTACTAGAATCATACCAAACTCCACTAATGAGCCAATCACCTCCACCATTCATCTGATCAACCTCTAGTAAGCTAAGTATTTATTTTCCATTATTCAATTACTTTGTTTCCATATTGTACCCATCTTAGTACAAACCAATATCCCAAACTTGCCTTTTTTGACCCCATCAATCTGATCTTTCACCACCCAAACCCAATCAATAGTAACCACCAAGGGTCACCTCAATTTCTAGTGGTCTATCCAACTACCAATGGTCACCTTGACCATTGATAGTCACCTTAACTACCAATGGTCACACCAATTGCTGATGGTCACTATGATAGGAAATAATACCAAGCTATTTTCATCCACTTACCTTCAACCAAATCCAACTTTATTCTCATCTGCCTGCTCATAGACTCCCAACCTATTTTTTTAACCACACTGATCTATTTAACATTGGCTTGCTTATTGCTATATCAGTCTATTTTTTTATCAAGCATTTCTTGCATTTGATTTCAGTACCTTTTGATTATTAATGTAAGTACCTTATCTTCTATTTTATAAACTTAATTGTTTAAAACATGTGGATTGATATCCCCTCAAGGAAGCTCTTGCTTTTAAGATCTAGTTAGTGCTAGGTAATACATATAGCTATCTATCTAACCAACCATTTACTTTAGCACTATCTTATTTGTAGGTCATTCTTCCCAAACCAAAGAGGAGATCTCTATGATCATTTGATTTTATGCATGCACAATCAAACAAGTTTTTCAACCATACCCATATTTAATTTTTTCTTCTTCCCTTTTTCAAAATATAAGTTGAAATTCATTGACATATTCCTCACAAAATACCACCTTTTATTCTTTTCTCATTTTATAGTTTCACATTTTGATTTTTGGCACCCTCATGGGTTTTTATTTTATGAATTGTAGTATAAGACCATGGATAGGACCCAACCCTCCTCATAAAATCACCATATTTTCTTTCTTTTTCTAGAAAATGTTTTTGATCCTTGTTCTCATCTTTAGCTTTTGCCTCTTTTTCTAGATGGAATTTACACAACAATCTATGTTAGCATGTTTTCCTCTATTTCACTCATTCTTATGATAAGGAATCACACTTTACTATCATTTTATTCCCTTTTTCCCTTTGTCACATTTTTGTTGATTTGAAGTAATTCAAATTGTTTCATGTGTCATTCCTCTTGATTTCCCCTTCCTTTCACTCCACATTAGATAAAACAAGGTCAAAGTAAAGATAACACTTTTATTTTACCTAGATTTACAAGAATCTTAGACCCCATGCTATTTAAATTTCTCTCTCTTAGCAACCTTATCCCAAGTATTTGAATGAAATTCATCTTTAGCACCCATGTTTGGTTTTCAAAATCCATATGGAGGAGGAATAGAAAAAATCATAAAAAAAATTAAAAGTAAAATCATTTAAAGAAAGACAATGATATCTAAAAGGCAACATACAAATCTCAAAAGTCAAATTCACACCAAAAGACATGATTACAATCACATATCCTATCTCTAATCAAAGCTCAAACTCCATAGTTGGCCTCAAATAGAGCCAAGGTCCTTTGGGGTATAGTAGGCTAGTAGATTGGAATAAGGGAATTCAATAAACTCTATGGTGCTACCTACTTTCTCACGTAAGTACCCAATCTTTACAATAGATTGACAGATCTGTAAGTGGTCCTAAAGAATGGGGAACATGTTATGGGAAGGTAGGTCTATTTTATTTTTCATGAATATAGCCTTCATGGGATGATTTATATACTACATTTATTGGCCTAAGACTTATGTGTCTAAGGGAAGTTCTTCATAGTCCTTAAGGTCAAAAGTCTTCTTGTTTTGACAAACCTAATATGAGTGTCTTGAATTTGATAAAGAGTTTCTATACCTTGGTTTTTCCTCCATTCTCCCCTCCACCCATTTAATTTCCTCCCTTGACAAGTAAATTATGATTCTAAATCCATTTTACCTCTTCTATTATTCATTCATCTTTACCTCTTAAAAACATGCTAGCATTACTTTGTTTCAATTTTATCTATCCTTAGAGCAAAACAACATGTCTATGCAACTAAGGATCATACCCTTACACCATTTATTTACCACACCACCTAATTGTCATAATAATCATGCCATTAGGTGGTTGTGTTTTCTTACATTGTATCTCAAAACAAGCACTAAATTTGATGTTTTCATCGTTTAGAGCTTTTGATTTTCATATATCCATCATGTTCTTACTTGATTTTTGTGGAATTAACTTATCTTAAATATGATATTGTACATTATTACATGTTTCTCCTTATGTATTCCTTCTTCATGTTTGTCTCACATCTTCAATTACATTTCATTTTTTAGCTTTCATGTTTTTCTTTTTTGCCTATCTTACATGAGCTTACTTTTCCCTTTCTTACATATCCTTGTTCAAGTTTTCTTACATGGATATTTCATTTATCATTCATGTTTTACATGCTTCCCAACGTGATTTAGCATGCTCTACATTCTTTTTTGTCATTTATGTTTTTCATGCTTTTCAACATGATTTAATGTGTTTTACAATCATTTGTCATTCATTTACACTCATTTGTCATTCATTTACCATAATTTTCCATCATTTTCTCATTCATTTGCCTTCAGTATTCTAACCTTACCTTACCAATCCTACTTTTCCAATTTTTTTAAACTTTTGTCTCCACTAAATATTATATTCCTATCTTCCAATTTTTTTGAATTTTGGCTATTGTTTGCACTAAATTATACAGGTTCACCTAGTGTTCTTAACATTGGACACCTTCACATCTATTTCATTATATGTCTTCATCTAAAACACTAAGGTAAGTAAAGGTATGAGTTTTTCAATTCTATCCTTTCCTTTATCTTATTTACTACTTATTGTATTTTACTTAGCATCAATGTTATGTGTTATCATGTTCTATTTCCTGAAGCACAATCTCATGTTGCACTTATGTGACATGTGATGAGCTTGAGTGGGGCATATGCATACATAATATTTTTAAAATTTTATCAATTATTGACAATTTATATATTTTAGTGACCCATCGAGTCTCAATCTCTCTGAGTTCATGCCTTAAGGGGTGCACCAGGAAAGGGGTGGGTAGACCATTGGTGTTTCATAAGATTATTATCCCTTTTGCCACTTTCCATATATAAAATCATCTCCTAAAACCATTTACCCTAACCTTTATTCTTCTTAATCTTACCCATTCCAATAATTTTCCATGATTTATCCTCCTTGATATTATCTTGACCTCCTTTCACCAGTTGACTATACTACGTTGATTGGGTCGACCCTGTATAGTTTTTAGCCTTTGATTACTATATAGGGTTAACTGGGTCAAACCTATACTATTTAGGGGTATTTTTAATTAGAATCTTTGTTATCCCTTTAACTAAACTAGCTTAATACCTAATGATTTATCTCTTAAAAACATATGGGGTTGATTGGGTTGATCCTATACAACTGACATATTCGAAAGGATTTAGGGCAAGATTTGCTTATATATACAAGTTCATTTCTAACCATTTATAAAAAGAGAAGCGAAGAAGACTAAGTGAAAATGAACATTTGATTATTGACCATTACAATTGAGGAATAAATCTTAGGGTTCCATACTTTATTTGGAGATATATATCTTATCTTGTAGAGGATTCTTTTGGATGTATAGATAGGTTATCTAGCCTAGAGCTGATTTGTCTTTTTTATCTTTACATACCACAACAATCTCTTGTGAAGTACCTTGGCCAAGGGAGAGATTGAGGCTCAGCGGGTTCATATTCAAAGGTAAGTATTTATAACTTTATTTATCTTTTGTAAGAGTAGATAGATAACATAGTTGTGCTTCTCTCCCATGCATTAGGATTCTATATACATTGACATGAGTATATGTCTTCTATGCATGTTCAATTTAATTTATTTTGTTTTTAAACCCCACTTTGTGCCATAAGATTTGGTGTGCACTAGATTAGATTTAATTTCTAGTTTATTAGATGTAGAGTGAACATTAAACCTAAGACTCTTTTAGGGTTGTTGCATGATTGTGTTAGACTGTAGGATTTAGAACCCTTCCTAGTATGGTGTATTGTGATAAGTGATCCCCTAATTGGGTCTAGTGGATCCCCATATTGGTAATTCTCTCTCTTAATTCCCAATCAGAAGTGTACGTATGCTCTATCTTCTTTGAACCAAGATTGATTTATAGATATGATGCATAATGATTGCATACGCTATGTCCAAGCTCTTCTCTTTCATAGGTAATGACTTTTATTTATAGATTTAGCAACTAACCTCAACCTAAGGTAAGTTAAGGTATATTTGGGGCTTGGAATGGGTTCAAACTTTACCTTTTTGAGTTAATTAACCCTAGTGGAGTTAAAAGGTGTCAAATGGTCATGATTAGCAATGAATAGGCATGGGAGGGATATTTTGCATATTTGACAACTCAAAAAAAGGTAAGTGTGAATTATTAATATACTCTTTGATTTTTAAATTTCCTTTTTGATAATTCATTTAATTACTCATGGTTAATTCAATTTAGGCATTTGATTTGATTTTTCATGCTAATTAATTTTGTTTAAGATTTTTGATATTTTGAATATTTTTGAATTAATTAATGTGTGCATTTGATCTCATTTAATTATTTTATAAGCCAAATTGTATTTTATGAAGCTAAATTTGAGATGTTTAGTGATTATTAGGCTATAATTGAAAAAGGTTAGTAAGAATCAGTCTAAAGTCTGGTATGAAGCCATTGGTGGCCAGTTTTAGATGTCTACCCTTTTTGCTTGATGGAACTATTTATCAACTTGAAATGAATCATCATCAAGTAAAAAGTAACCTAAATTGATGATATCAAACAATTCCATTGATTAGTTCTCACCAAGCCAAAGTGTGATTAGATTTTCTTCAATTTGAGTAGTATAAGGTACAAAAACAAGCATATCATAGTTTAAAATATCACTTTCTTGATCATGATCATGATCATGAGGCTATAAATCATCTTTTGCTATATCTAATTAGTCATCTGAAGTTTTTTTTCCTTTAACATAAACTTGATGATTTAGCATGCTCTCAAAGTCAGCTTGTTTCTCATCTTCATTATTTAGTCTGCACTTGTCTTCTACCACTTCTACAAGTTTTTGTGTGCTATCATGATCAACTACCATGTGGTAAAGGAGTTCATGTGAACCATCTTCTTCTTGATAAAATTAAACATCTTTCTCTTTTATCTCATCTTGCATCCCAATAACCTCTTGTAACTCATCCTCTTTTGCATTATGAAAGATTGAATCATGCCTATGCTTGCCAAGGGGTGTACCAATGATGATTTATTCTTCATGTTCACTCAAGTCACTCTCATATTCTATCACCTAAGCTAAATATTAATCATTTATCTCATAAAGAAGAATCTCCTTCTCAATAAGTGGCATAATAGACCCTTAAAAATGCTCAAGAAGGTGAGTAAAATCTAATGGTTTTGCCATGGATGCTTCATTATACTCATTAGGTTGCTCAAATTTGATAACCATCACTTCCTCTTTCTATTACATTTATCCTTGAATAGACTTCCATGTGAGGGAGGCCTTTGGATCTTGAGGAGGGAGGGGTGGGGGTTGAATGATTTCAAACTTATCCTTGACAACCCAAACTGCTGTAATTGTTTCCAAGTGAAAAACTTGGGTTTATAAGACTCTTGCATTGAAATTATTGCAACTTGGGGCATGATTGGAAAAACTTCTTGTTGAGATGGAATTACAATCCATGGATAGTCGCATGGGACAACAAGAGGTAGTGACTCTTGAGATTGTTTACATGATTTTTCTTGTCTCAAATCTAATATTTCATTATAAATGATTTGGTTCATCCTCTTCATATCCTCCAACTCATAATAAAAATTATGTGTGTCTTGGAATTGATATGGCTCATACTGAGGGTAACAAGGTTCATGAGGGGTATGATAGGGTTGGTTTGAGCCACCATAATGCTGATAAAGTTATATATATGGTTAATGGGGCTCATCATAAGGTTGACATAGATCATGGTATGGCTGATAAGGGTCATAATGAGATGGATAGGGATCATGATAAAATGGGGATGGATCATAGGGTTATTGATAAGGAAATGAATGACAAAAATCTTCTCTATATGTAGCCATAACTTACCACAAGACACATGAAAAATAATGATTTATGAATAAGAGCTGATCACACCCTTGAGATGATGTCCCTATAAATGATAAACATATGTTTGAATCTCATCCCACTAGGTGTGCCAGAACCATTAGAAATCCAAGTTTCACCCTATTAGAGGAGGTTGTTTAGTTTGACTTTAAACTTGGACTAACATTAGATTGGTCTATAGGTTGTGGGTTACCTATAACTAGACCAAACCTCTAGATTATGAGGCTAGTTTATTTGATATATTAGTTTTCAATCCTTTTCCTAAATCTATCTACTTTGGGGGTGAAAAGAGTTGGAAAGATAACTAAAAGGGAAAACCTATACTAATCATGGTGATGCACCAATACTTTCATCCACTCAAATTAAACTCCTAAAAACACTAATGAACTAAGCATGGACCAAAAGACTATCTCTAAGGCTTCTTATGCAATAGTGATTTACATATAGGTCATGATGAATGGCTTTAACTTAGAGGCGATGGGTGAGAGGTATGATTTGAGACACTTCCAACTAGGTTACACTTCTAATTTGATAACCAACCTTTGACACTTTATATAACCTACATAAAATAACTCATAAACATATAGGTGGAAATACAATGTCAAGGTAATATTCATACCACTTATGCACATTTAAAAAATCATATACACAATATAAGTCAATCATAGAGAAGCTATAATAATCTATTTTATTAATCAAAGATGTTACAAAGTTTAATCTTGGAAAAGCTTATTCATACCCAAGAGAGGGATCCTAAAACAAGGCCTAAAAGCCTAAATATATATAATATGAGGAGAGAATAAGGATAACATGGTGTATATAAGAGAATAAAATGTCATCAATGATTGACATTAACTCCAACATTACTTTAGTTACAAACAATTACAAATAATCCTCCATCAATCTCTCCATGTCTGATGCACTTGCATGATCCTTAAATGAGATATTTGGAATTTAAATGAGGTGATGGGTGATTTATTTGAATAATTTAACCTCACTTGAAGCATTCTACACCTTTATTTTGTCAATTAACTCCTATACTTTACCACTTAAGGGCCAGTTATGTATGGACTGACACTTAAGGACCAATTATGCATGTAATTACCACTTAAGACTAGTTATGTGGAGTTATTACTCTTTAGGATCAGTTATATATGTATTTACACTCTAAATCAACTCATTTCATCAGTTTTCTATGCCATTCTTCACTTTAATTGATTAACCAAGTAGGTCTACTAGGCTAATTAAGCGTACTAGCCTATCTGCTAGTGTTTGATGGCCATGAAAACCATATATGAAACCTTATAAAATTGTAAAATAATGAGTTTTATGCCTAAATAAATTCATAAAATCATAAAATAGGTCTTCTTGGGTAAGAAACACAACCAAATTTGTCAAACTAGGTGACTAGGTGACCTTGTCCTTCACTCCTACAGACTGGTTGATTAGAAGAGACTCACATAGGAATTTACAATAAAATAATTGGACATAAAATAACTTGTGAAGGTAGAAAAAGTGAAAAAAATCATTATCCAATGATTTGCGTCATCTTAAACTACCTTTTACCTCTCTTTCTTCACTTTCACCCCAAAAAAATATTGCTTTATGTCAGGTCCATATAGTTTTGTACAACACAGTACCAGGGTTAGGACTCTCTATAAGTTTAATTCATGGTTCAAGTGTTTCTATGGTGATTCATGGGTTTTTGGGTATAACATACTTTACTTTTCTCAAAATTGGTCTATATTAGGGTTTAAGGAGGGTTTTAGAGGTCCACTATCTTAAAGATGGTTCATAAAGTATGAACCTCCAAACTAAAACTTATTGTCATGGATATTTAGTACATATATCCCTTCAAATTTATTGAGAATCTTGGGTTACCATGCAAAAGGTGTGTAAATTTACATATGTAGGGAAGTTGACCATGAGCTCTATGCATGCATTTTAGACTTATAGTCTAAGAATGGTTCATAAACCTAAAAACCTCAATCAAAATCATTCCTAAATGGATTTAAAGTGTGATAGGGTGCTTAAATCTTTTTAAGATAATTTTACTCAAGTATTCTTGTGGTAAAAGATATGAACATCCAAACAGGCAACTCAAAGTAACTGAGTGCACTATGGAGTTTGAAATTACTCTTTGAATCCCCTTTTCTAATATACTTAAAAAAACCTTTATAAGACCTGTATCATCACCTCACACCTCCTCATGGTCTCATTTTTATTTAGGGATTCTACTTTTGCTTTCATGATGGAGTGCGTCTTCTAGGCCTCAAATATGGTTTATAGGCCTAGAAGGCTTGAACTAAGTTTTGGATTCTAAAGAAAATTTTAGGTGATTTTGGGGATAATAATAATCATATTTTATATCTTCCACTTGTTTTCAACCTTATTCAACTACCTTCAAGTGACTCAAACTTCAACTCTACTCCCTTCTCATGATTATGCCTGTAGGTATCACTATTTAGACTGTGTATGGGAAGACAAGGGTCTAAATGGTTATATCTCATTCAAATTAAAGGTTAATGGAATTTTAAATCCTTTCATATGATCTATGAATGATAATTTTCCTTTTTTTGAGTCTCCAACCACTCAATGCCCTATACACTTTTCATCTCTCTCTAGGGTTTCAAGGAGTCATAGCTTGTATAACCCTTAATGACTAAGTTTGATCATTAACTCATCTATTATTATTTTATCATTATCATATAACATTAAAAAACCTTTGAAAAATATCTTCAAAGTGAAATTTTCTTTAGAGAAACCTCAAAACAAGCAAAGGTCTTTAATTGGCACATAGACTTGTTTTAGATTTATCTTCCTTAACTAGCCCTCTAGGGTAATTTAACTGAAAAAATGAGTGTTACCAACCTCAAATAGAATATTAGGAAATTTAATATAATTTATAATTTCTTCAAAACCCTCTCATGAATTTTAAACCTTTATCTTGCTCTCAAACTTCTTAAAAGCTCTTTTGGTCTCCAATGACTGTCAATAGACTAAGAAATCTCTATGACAAAATAATGAGTGTTTATAATATGGATATGAACTTTAATATAAGATGAAAAACTTAACCTAATTACCATGACCATACTCACTAAATTTTAGAGCTTAACTCCACCTATAGAGGCCTCAAAATTGCAAATTCTCTCAAAACTGTCTATTAGGCATTGACTGTCTATAGACTGTGTATGTCGATGCATGCACCTTCTCTTTACAATCCTTCACACCCTATTCTTGGAATCAACCTAATTCAAGAGACTATATGAATTATTTAAGATATTACCTAGTATTTTTTATCTCACACTAGCCTTCTTTTTCGGCTTAACTATCTATCTAGAATTGTAGCCTATGTATGCCTTTGAGGAGTGACTTGACTATGTTTTATGCTTATATAGGTTTATGAACTTAAATTAAGCCTTTAAAAATGATTTAAACTTGATATAATCTTCAATAAACTCTTAACACTTCAAAAAACCTACAACTCTCACTTTTCCTTTGGTACATTGGCTCTTCAAGGGTACTCTTAGGTTCTCACAGTCTTGATTTCATTCATAGGCTTGTGTACCTCTATGAGTTTACAATAGAGGTTATGCTATTGATAAAGGTTTTAAGATATAAATTTTTCATTTAAATGTATAGGTGTATTTCATAAGCTTCTTTCTTGAATGAATTGTATCTTGAATTACTCCTATCTAGGGTATATGGATATATCCATGTAATTGACCCTAGTATTGGCTACGTGTGTCTATTTCAAGGTTAACCTTGTAGTGAACCTTATTTGGGAAAATATTCCTCATACCCTAACCTATTTCACATTTTAATTATTCTTATGAATCCTCTATTTGATCATGTAATTCTTCCATAGACTACTTTGCTCTCATCCTCTTTAAAACTTGGAGACATGGTTCATTTTAACGACAAATATTCATTAATTCATGAATATTAAATTTTAGGAAAATTAAATTTGGTAAGTTTTTAGGGTGCAATAGTTGATCCTTTCACCTAAAATTTTGAGATTTAATTTTTTTTAGGGGTCAACTCACCAATGATTTATAATATTTATTCTATTATCTATACAATTTTCCATATATATATAGTAAAACTACATATGTTCCCACTCCCAGAGGTCATGATCTTACCACCAAAGTATATTTCTTAACAAATTGCAAATATCTTGAGAGTTGAGGTTGCACTCCATCACTTGACTACTTTTAGACTTTCAATAATCAACCTCTACTAAAATTATGTCACACGAAGGAAATTTGATACTTGATAGCATAGTACCGCATGGAGGTAGACCACCACCTAGTGGAACTACACCACATGATGGTAATCTTCCACTCACTGGTGATGCAATGTACAACAAAAAAATGTTGCTTGGTTACAAGGTGCTGTATGATGGTAACTTGCCATTGAGTGGTAGTGTGATGGGCAATGGTAACCTACCACTTGGTGGTAATATTCCATGTGATGATGATGTGCTACATGACAATAATGTGTCACAGAATGGCAAAGTGCCATGGGGTGGCACCTTGCCACTTGATAGCACTATATTACATGGTTACAAGTTGACATTCGATGGTGGTGGGGAAGTTAGCTATAATAAATCACCTAGAAACAAAGTTGTGGTGTCAAGAGGTAATAACAAGGGTAAAACACCATAACAAATACCAATAAATATCCAAAATCATGTCTTATTTTAAAAATCTAGGAAAGAGGGCTATGCAAACAATAGACACTTTGAATACATGAATTTTGAAACTTATTTTAAAAATATCAGTTTAATTTTTTTGACTATATAATAATTAGAAAACCATTTCAAGGTAAAAATTGACATGGATATTGACACTATTTCACTTGAAAGGATTAATCCTAATAACTTCTTTCCACCTGAAGATTTTATTGATGAAATACCACCCCTAGAAGACACACCTCTAGGTATTTCAATAAAACACACTCCTTTGGGCACTTTAAAAGAAACATGTAGTTCTTTTTAGACACCTAATTTTGTTAAAATTCCACACAAAAAAGTTGATGGAGGAAGATAAGTACATGGACAATAGGAAGGTATTTTCAAGTTGACTGGTTTACAAAATTTCCATTTATAAAACTTGTAGAACTAGAAAATGGTAATGAGCCTCCAATATAATGTAGATGTACAATTTGTAGTTGGAAACTTGGAAAATATCATAGAATGCAAATTAAATTGGACATAATTGAGAAGCATTGTGGGAAAATATACATATCCATCAAGCACCTAGATGGATAGATAACAAGAATTCATAGATGGAAAAATGGAGAAGAATGCATGCATGTAAGATATGCATAGGAATATTAAAATGATAAAAAATGACAAAAAAATCTTATTGAGAAAGGGGGAACCATACAAACATAATTTGGAAAAGTTATGCACTCCAATCTTAGGGCAAAATATGTACAGTTCTCCACAATTTTCCACATTAAAAAAGGGAATATCCATTTTTGATTTTGTAGATTAAATTTTTTTGTTTCAATATAATGTGTTTCTAAATATTCTATAGTCACATTGGTCAGGTAACAGTGCTTGGGAAATGGTAAAATGTCTAGCCATTGTTGAGAAGGAAGATTTGAAAGTGTTAAAAGATCATAGTTTATCTCTCTATCCATTTATGATGTCACTACAATTAATAACAAAACATGGGTTTGCATGCATGTGTACACCTTCAAAAACTATTCAAGGGAATCTCATCTTTTAGCTGTCCATAAAATGGTAGAAAATTGTAATTCAAAAAACCTCCATTTATTGGTTGCATCCAATTTAAGGGATAGAGCTGGGATGGATGATTATGACATAGCTACGAAGCTAGTGTGTGTTAGTGCTGATGGAATATCAATGATGCAAGGGCATATAAAGGGTATTTATGTTTGAAAATAAACAACAATTTCTCTATTTATGATTCCAATCTATTACATGGCAGATAGGATGAATCTTGCTTAACAAATTATTAACACATTTAGTAATGTCACAAAAGTGGAAGAGCTGATTCATGAATTGCATGCATACATGTCAAGTAGCCCAAAAATATTTATGGAATTCTAAAAATTTACAATTGGGGTGATAGATGGTAAAAAACTATTGAAAAATGTTGAAACTAGATGGATTTCCATGTATGAACTTGCCTACAATTTTTTTGAGAAATATCCATCTTTGACAGGGTTTATATATAAATATCACAGGGAAGTTGACAAAGCAAAAAAATTGCTGTGTCATTTAATAGATTTAGAAACATTACTCACATTATGTGATATTTTGCCAATGTTGAAGGAAATCAACTATTTAATGAAACATGCCAAAGAGAGATATATCTATATTGTTGACTTCATAAGTTTGAGAAAATGTGTATGTCAATGTTTAGATATGTTATACACATTAAATAAAATCTTTCATAGTCCTATTTTTAGAACCAAGGAAATTTTGATATATATTTAGAATCTAGAGTGTTATTTGAAATTCAATATACATTATCATCTTTGTGTCATGGTAAATGGCATTGAGATCCCAATGCACACATGCTTTAGAAGACTTGAAGTTATGGGAGTTGAGCCTGAAGGTTTACCTATGACATGTTTACTATATGATACTATTTTATCTAAAACATGAATCAAATTAAGAAAAATCTCACAAAGTTTATCCATGGAGATTATAAAATGTTTTCAAAGGGATGAGTTGTTGGAAGGCATGGGAGTTATGAATCCCATTTTTTAGAACATTGTTAACAGTCAAGAATAGATCAACACATTATTTCAAAAATACATGGGTACAATTGTAATGAATTTATATAGACCTATTAATGTGAATGGATTTTAGATTAATGATATTTTAAATAAATAATTAATGACATCTTAGTCAACATAGTTTGGGATTACAATGATGGATCAATTTCAGTGTTTAAGTGACCCAATAGAAAAAGGTGCCATTGCTCATCTATGGAAAATTTTTTATCCAAGCAACATATTAAAAGAAAATATTAGTGAATATTTCATATTATATTAACTTGTTCAATCAATGGTTTTAGGTTATGTGGAAGATGAGTGAGTGTTTAGTGCAGTATCCTTCATGAAGTCAAAACTAAGAAATAGATTAGATAAAAATATAGAGACTTGCTTGAGACTATATGTTTCACGTTATTCTATGGAAAAGTTTACATATGATAGAGAAATGACACCATGGAGTTATCTAGTGGATAGAATATGTGTGACTAATATAGCTACTAGTATAGAGGATGAGAATATGGAGACTGAATACGGCACTGGCATGGGAGATACAAATCACACTTATGATGAACAAGTTTCTTAAGGATTGTTTCAGCTACCCAAATTTTAATTTGATAAGTATAGAAATTAATTTTTTAATAATATTTTTTTATTCTTTAATCTACAAATACGTTAATTTTTTGTTATCTATTTCATATTTATTACAATCATGAATCTTATTCAATACATTTGAATTGATATTTTTTTGTCCTATTAATTTTGTGTATTTTTTATAGTAATTTTATCTTTGCAATGCATGTCATTCATTAAGTAGCAATAATAATTTTCATTAAAATTGTATAGAGCATTTTTTTATAGAATTTATTGAAGCATAAAAGTCTTATGTTTATATGTATATGCACGATGCATCATAGGATGCCAATTCTATTGTCATTAAAACTCCCATTATTAAGATTTATTGTTTTTCATTATCTTAATTGTCTATAATAGTAATTTGGAGAGAAGATACACAAATATAATACATACATAAAAATGTAATAATAAATATTCTATTGCATGTTTATATTATTACCATTACACAAATATATAGGAAATATTTTCAAATTCCACCATAATCAATGCAACAACTACTAGAACAGTGTAACAATGCATTCAAATCTACAACTACTAGAATAATATAACACTGATAATGCATTAAAATATGATACTAGAACACTATAATGCTATAATAATGCATTAAATACTACAACTACTATAAGAGTATAAAAATGCATTCAAATAATAGAACTATGGTAGAACAGTATAATTCCATATAATGTTTACTCTACTTTTTCTCCATATAATATATAATCTTGACAACAATACATTTTATATATGAAATATTAAAATTATATAGCTAAAGGTATTTCAAAAAACTCTAAACTATCATTTAATAAAATATTTGTCTTTCACACAAATAATGTATAAACTATTTTAAACAATAGAAACTATCATTTTGAATAACTGTAACCTATCATTAAATAAAACAAGTGTCTTTGAAATAAACATGGTATAAATAGTTTTAAGTAATACAAAATATCATTTTAGATAATATAACTTAACCAAATAAACATTTTTTTGGTTGAGAATCTCCACCACCAAGTTTTCCATCCCTACCCATGAAAACCCCACTTTCTTGACATGCTTATGGAACTGAATCATTGATTATCACTCCCTCCTTTTGAAGATCATTTGCAATAGAATCCATTTGTGCAAGAATCACCCTCTCCTCCTTTGATGTATCCCCTTTTGAAATAATTTTAGGATCCTCATCTATTTTTTGTTTTAATAGAAAGCTCAGATTCATACCATGCTCCTTAATTATTTTCTTCAACATGTTGTTCTGTTTATTCAATAGAACCAACTTTTGTTTCAATGCAATAGCCATGAAGATACTTTTTCGTGCATTTTTAAAATACACATTAAGAACATGTGTTTCTTACTTTAAATATTTGTATTTTCCCTATAATAAATAAATAATATGTGTCAAGCACATATGAAGTTATTATAATAATCAAAATACACATTATAAATAAAGAAAACTTACCATAACTTTATCCTTCTCTGCTTGAGTGATGGTAACCAAGTTGATATCTTTAGCCCATTTATTGAAATATGCTTAGGATTCATCATTTAAGTTTTCTAACCTATTGATCATAATGTATAAAGCCCTATCATTGTAAGCATTATCCATAGAGATCAATCCAGATTGAGCTTGCTCAAATAAAGCATCAATCTTGGATGGTTCATTTTGAACAAGAAAAAACAAATTCATTCTTTCAGAGTGGTTATGGTAATGGGTATTTATTTCATTGATAAGAGCTTTCTCCCTTACCTCCTATTATTTTAATTCATTAAATTCATCAATAATATCCTCCTTCAGATTACAAAGGAGATCATCAAAAATCAGATCATTCAAGGAAAAATTAGTAAGGGAATTGTTAGAGACATTTACATTATCATGGGTGTGGGGGTGGGAAGATGTAGCTAGGCCTGGGGAAGAGGTACAAGGCACTTGTGAATGTTCATTAGTAAATTGAATAAATTCATGTGGATTGAATCCACCATTAGCCAATGGCCTACTTTTAATGCCAATAAATTCTTCATCTAGATCAATTTGCTACAAACTACCAATTAAGAAAGTTGGAAAATCTAAAATTTGCTGCATTCCCCTACTTTGTGTAGGGAGGGATATGTTATTTCCTCTTCTATGACTCTGGGCTAGTGGTGGGGGTGGTGGAAAACTTCATAGTTTACTAATAGAGGTTAGGTGGATTACAAAAAAACATACATTCAATAACAATAAATCTAAAAACATAAAATAGATTCAAATACAAATTGAATCTATTAATATTATTACCTGTCTATGATGGGGTGATTGCCTCACTCATTCTGAGTGTCTTTACCAAATTTATCACTTTAGTTCTTGTTTTGATTAAGGTATTTGACTCTTATCAATTTATTGTGTTTATTGGAGAGACATTAGTGGTTTGACCTAAAATATGAGTAAATTATCCACTTATTTAACTAGAAAATTCTAACAAACTTCAAATCAAAAAATAAAGTTGTAATGGAAAACATTGATCATGTTGTATGGTAGATTCCTCAATGGTAACAATTCAAGAGTCAACTGTAAAAAATAAAATAAAAAATAATATGAATATAATTTTTTCCATTGAATAATACAAGAAAAAGACATTAAAGGAAATTTGGTGGAACCTAGAAGTGGAGATGAAACAAAAAGAGTTCTTAGGTGTTTTACAATTCTAAATGAATTAAATTAAGACTCTATCGATCGAGTATCACAAAATCCATTTAGATCATGTTGACCTTTATTTACCACCTTATTTCTTGTGTCATAAACATGCACTCTTGCTTGTAATAAATAACAGGCTTAAAAATGTTAAAATGTTAATATATATATATATATATATATATATATATATATATATATATATATATATAAAACAAAAAAATGAGACTTGGGAAAACTAAACTTACGTCTTATTCCTTGATAGACAAAGCATTGGCCTTTATTTTTTGATGTATGCTAGTGGGAATTATAGTTTTTTGGATTTCATATAAGGCCTCAAAGTACAAGGATAGAATGTATTTGGAAGAAGAAATCATGCAACTATTTTTTGAGAATTCCAAATTCAACTCCTACCTAATCCTACTTGAAATAACTATGCACCAATCACAAATAACACCCTAGAGAGAATGAATAATATAGTAAACAACCCACAAGGGAATGTATGATGGTCTTCCCTATAAAACAATTCTCACTTGAAAGAAATGGATAATAGATTTGAGAAATGGATTGCTTATTTTCTCAACAGGGATCCCCCTTTGATTATCTATAATGAAAATAAAAAGTAAAACATGTAATAGAATTAGGATACCAAACTATTTATAATAAATGATTTAGTTATAGAAAAGTAAAACATGTAATGGAATAATAAAACTTACTAGATGGGTCAATGGAAACTTTATAAATTAACTCCAAGTAATTTCTATCATTGTTAGATAAGATAACCTTAATGCTAATAGGACTCATGTTGCAATACAAAAGACCTATTAAATTTTGGATGTCTATTGGAGATGTCCCCAAGGATTTTTTTTTATGGTCAAATCGGACATAGAACTGGCTCTCACTATGGTTATAACTACCAAGTAGAGATCACAATAGATTATTTTTGATAGCCAAATCATATTATGGCATCTATGCTAGGCCTTTGAGATAACATTTATCAACCCATCCAACATATAATTTTGGATATTCCAACATCTGGAGGAAATCTAGATATAATATGTTTTTTAAAAAATAATTATTAATCCTCTCTAATGGACTCTAAGTTTTTGTAGATGCAAAAGCCATAGAAACCTAAATTTTTTGAGCTGGAGCCTAAAAGTAGGTACCTATAGGTCAATTTGGAAATAGGTCAACCGTAGGGATGAGTAATAGTTGGTAGGTTGGTTGGATGAGAAAAAATTGTAATCAAAGTGTGAAAATAGGTCACTATAGAGTTATTTATAGGTAAGGAGGGTAACTGGGGCAAACAGTTCTCATGATCAATAATCAACAAAAGGCACTGGGTAGCAAGTGGGAGCTAGGTAGTAATAACATCCTATCACATAACATTTCACTATCATGTGGAATTATGTTATTTCATGAAAACATAGTGTCACATGATAATACACTATCACATGATAGCATGTTGTCATATGATGCCATGATATCATGAAATAACATGGTGTCGTGTGACACCATGCTATCACATGACACCATGCTATCATATGATACCATGTTATCACATGACACCATGCTATCACATGACACCATGTTATCATGTGATAATGCAATACCATGTGATAGTGCAATGTAGTGTGATAGCAAAATGTCATGTGATAACACAATGTTGTGTGACAATGTAATGCTACCCAACATCACACTATTTATCATAGAAAATAAATGGTGCTTTTCCACCTAATTTGCATGCTCTAATTCACCAAGGGAGTGAATCTAATTCATCTACACAAACCTAAGGGGGTTTACCTCAAGGCCTCTTAAAGTAAACCCTACTTTTAGATAGACTTGTCTTGGTAAGGTTGTAGATGATCTTTTATGAGGTGAATTGATATGCTACTTATAAATTGGATCTCATGGCTTATCACTATTAACCATCTCAAGTGAGTCTTAAACCTAGGCATAGAATTCATTAAACTTAAAGACATAATAACACCTTCCTAATAGTCCATACAATTTACTCTAGTATTGGCATACTTTAAGTGTAATCTAAACATTATTGTTAGTGAAGTTTCATATGAAGATATGTCCTAATCTAAACTCTCCATACTTTGGGTCTACCTCTGATCAGAGTTTCATGTTCATCACTTTAACACACTATGTGATCCATACTCATCACTCTACATTTTACACATAGACTTTTCTTCATTATAGGCATGACTATGTATGAGGATTTAACCATTGTACGGACTGTGTCCAAGTCTTAGGTCTTGAACATGAAACCAATAGACCACCAAAGTCAATCTAATGATATTACCTTTCATTTAAATTATTATTGAGCTCAAATCTCTCCTAAAACATCCAAGTTCCTCCTTGTTTGCATCTTTGGTTTCACCTCTTCTTAGCATGGCTATAAGTGATGATCATTGTGTTGCTTGTACAGACTGAGGTGAATATTAGATGTTAAAAGACTTTGATGAGGTTACAAACATGACCATGGTGTCCTTTAAACTAAATAAGAGTGCAAACCTTGATTTATAGACCTCAATCTACATACCTCAATAAATATTGACCTTAATAAAAGACTATAAATATACTATGACCTTGGTTTTAGGTGGAGTTTAACCTCTTAAGTAGGGTTTTATGGCTTAACAACATAGTTTCATGAATATAATGCTTTCTAACACTCTTGAATCTTATTTAATAGTAGATCAATGAGGTGGAAGTGAATAAATAGGTAATTATATGTGTATGGATGATGGGATATATAAAACTAAGAATGAAGTGAAATGATAAGCTTGTATCCATGGTGAAATGGTAGTGAGAAGGATTGTGAAAATGAAATGAAACATAGGGAGTGAAAAGACTCATGAATCCATAATCTAGATAGTCTAAAAGGGTCTAAGGTAAATATAAGAATATGCATCAATAGGGTATAACATTTTGGATGCTCTTAAAGGAGGTATACAAAGTGCAAAAGAAACCTAAGATTTTTCTAATAACCTTTATGCTAAAATACCTTAACATATGCTAAACTAAGAGTATGAAGGTGTTTAAAGATTGATTGGTGATATCTAAGATATGAATCTTGATGTAACTTTGATAAACATAAAGATAAGACATATGGACAAAAATGATATCTCTCATACATTCACTAACTATGTTTTGACATATTGAAACCACCATGAACCATACAACCATCAAACTGCTTGAAAATTATAGATTTATCAGTGTATGTCTTATTCATATATATATATATATAAACTCAAAAATGTGGAATGAAGTTTAATAATGTCATATAAAGGTGTTTTAGACTCCTAAAAATCTCCATAAACTTCCATTCTTCTATCATCATGCTCAAGAGAGGAAAAAACTTAGAAAACTAGTTGCCTACCTAAATAAAGAAGCCATTATGAGTGACTTAACTTGTAAAGGATTGTTCATAAAGGAAAGAGAAAGAAAATAAGAACCAATTACCAAATATTTAATCTCTCTAAGACCCCTTCTTTTTTGCAAAATTCTATATCTTCATATTCTCTCTCATGGCCATACCATCTGCAAACCTGAAGGTCTCTATTGAGCTACAAAGAAACTAGGTGGTGTTTGGGGATAAATTTTGAGCATGTTTTAGATCCTTTTACCATGAATCATTTTTAGAACTCCTGTAATGGCTCCATATTAACATTTATGACTCCTACTATACAAAAAAGCTAGTATAAATCTGCACATCTTACAAAAACACATGAAAATACTCTATCTCTTGCATGTTCTTCATACCTCAAGCTTTTAACTACCAATTTAGGGAAACATAAAGAAGAGTAAGAGTTAAAGTAAATTTTAAAATAATTATTAAGTCTTTTGAGAGGAAAATGGGGGCATATTCCACACATGGGAGCTCTTGGAGGCTAAACTATGCTTTAGGCTTGCATGAGGAGATATTTTCAAAGCATAAGACATTTGATTAAAGAAAAGTCATGATCATGAAGGTGATCAAAGGAATTATGAATGATTTAGTGGCATTTTGACTCAAAATTTATCATTTAAAGACTCAAAACCTCTCTTTTAAGTAATATACACATAGCTTCATAAAGGAGATTTGCCACCGAATTTCATAGAGAATATGTTATAATCTTATAAAAGGTTTCAAATAGACTTATATGTATTTTTATAAAAATTAAAAGGTCATATCCATCCCCATACCTTCCATATATCAAATATGCTATAGAATCTCATGATAATTCATCAACTTCCCTCTTCACCATCTTCATTAAGGCACTTTTAAATCATTAGACCACTTTAATTCCTTATCAGAGACCTCCAAACATCCTCAAACATTATTATGACACTTGAAACCATTTGAAAAGAGGTATTACCATGACAATATTGAGACACACTCCCTTCAAAAAATAGTTAATGACATCAATTTGATCAAGCACATCACTAAAGACCCAAGACAACTAGGATATGAAAAGTTTTTAGTTGTAGGGGTTATAATTTGGCTTTGGTAGGCCAAATTGATAATAATATGTTAATTAAAATTATTAAATAAATGTCTAACATTAATTATTAAGAGAGATAATATTTCCATTGTTCATATATTTTATAGAGAGAGCTTTTAGAAAAAAAAGTGTAAGGATTTTTATTATGGATTTTGAACATATGAATGATGAGATTTTAAGAATCACAAACCTTTAGTCCATTGTTCCTATTGAGATTAATAGGGTGCTTCATGATCTCAATAACCTTTTTTTTCTTTTTTTCCATAAAGTGTTCTTCCTTCTCCATTTGTTTTGATTTTTACAAACATATGTTGTGAGATGGTGTATTGCATGTTTTGATACATCTAAGTTCTTGATTTGGTCATGATTGATATCATAACCATATTATTTAAAGGTCCACTAAAATGATATCCTTATTTATCTGATGGAGAGTTGTCCAACACACATTTGATGCAATACATACACCATAACCCATACAAGGTTCAAGTAATATTTGGTGGATTTTATAACGATTCCAACTTTTTCTATGGAAATGTGATATGGATAAATGGATTAAAACTAAATTATGACATGAATGCCTGGTTAATTTTAAATGGGATAGATAATATTTACAAAAAAGAGTCTCATGAGTTGTAGTGTAATGGTTAAGTGGATACACTTTTATTGGTGTAGCCCATGTTTATATCCAACTAGAGGTTAGGGGACCTACAATGAGGGACACCTAAAATATACTTGATGATATGGTGTAATAACATATTGTCTTATTGGTGTATTGGATGATTATTAGTTATGGGTTAATTCAAGGATTAATACCCCCTGACTGTGTCTTAGATGGGTGTGGGCCCATTCAATCCCTTATTTAACCGGTTAAAAATATGGGTAAAAAAGTAATAAATTATTATGATTCTAAAATTATGGAAAACACATAAGGTTTATAAGTGTATCTTGATTAATGTGAGATCTAGTGATAGTCATTAGGATCAAAACATGTAAATATGAATTTGATACTAATAGTGACCTCAACAAAAAAATTGATAACAATAAAAAAAGGTTTATGTGCGAGTGTGATTTAAATTCATGGGATAGTGAGTGATATTCTCAAGGGATGAAAAACATGAAAAAACTATTTTGATGATACACTCACTTGATATAGATATTCAATTACCTCACTTAATTGTCCATGTTGCAACACCAATAACTTGTAAAACAAATTTCTTCTCTTTGCCTTGCATTATAAATAATATCTAAAACTTAAGGAAAATACATTTTTTTTCGGTTTTTGTTTTGAAAATTAGCTAGGTTTTAATCATCATTTACTTATCTATCTCCTCAATAATGAATAATAATGAAAATAAAAAATTGTATAATTGGAGATAATTCTAGTGATATATAAAACCCTAAAGGTGTGTAGTGCGTGTCCTTCACCCTTCTAATGGTTCCTCTAACATGAACTTTTGTGCCATAATGATAAATGCTCTAATTATTACTTGATATCTCTATAATGGATTTGGTTGCTCAATAACTTATATATGAAAATGATTGATGTTCTCCTTATAAAATGAACTATAATTATTGTGTGTCAAATGAACTATAATTATTGTGTGTTTATAGACATTGAATTCAATTTAGGACTCTATTGGCACCCAAACCAACACCAAATGGTTGAAATTTTGAAAAATATGGCCCAAGAGGGACACATGCACATTAGCCAAAAGGGGCCACACAAAGTGATAAAAAATGTGAGTGTCATTCTTGATAAAACTAGAGGCATCATTCATGCTCCTAAAACAGAGCTCAAGGTAGGGGAAATGAGGAGGAGACAACTAGAGGGGGAAGAGAGGAGAGATGGAGTTGATAGACACACTAATAATGCTTAATTTGGACCCATAATCAATAAGTTTTAGATACATAAATACAATATTATATGCTTGACAATGTTAATCTTGACCTATCTTTACTATAAATAACTTATGTGCATACACATATGACTCTTGTCTATTCTCTTCTTTAGACTTTTGCCTTTCTATAGACTTGGCCTTCCTAATTTTCTATCACCTACCTATATGAATTCCCTAGTTTATGCCTAATTTGCTTATTGTCCCAATCATATTGTCTCATGATCATCATATCATTATTTCTTACCTTCTGGACATATCTAGTCTTACTTAGATGGATCCAATATATTGAAATTGTCTACTTATACCATATTTATTTGCATGTCATTTAACAATCATTTTTAAAAATTCAAAAATTTTCTATAGGTTGGCCCATACATTTTGCATGTCAGTACCCAAATAATCAACTATTTGTATACACTAGGCCTAAGCCCATTCCTATCCATTAAACATTTATTTGTCACCTACCAAGAGGACATTTATACATCTACACATTATGAGGAGTAACCTTAAAGCTTCCAAATCAGAATCCCCTCAAAGGAATAGGTCCTACCTGATTTTAAAGCACCCAAGCCAAGTCAAGTATGCATATTTTCAACTGTTAAAAGCTAAGTTACATGTTTCATTCATACTGAAAGAGAAATATTAAATGTACACACACCTGACTAGGATGCTATATGTGGTTTAGGCCCACTTTGGAGTTTTGGAAATGTAGGTAGCACTCAACCACTTAGTGGGGGTCATTTGGGTCATCTCAAGTCATATTTTTAATTCCATTTTTAGGTAAACCTAGTGTCAAAACTAGAGTTAAGGTTTCAACGTGAGGTAGACTTAATTATGGACTTACAAACAATGAAGAGTGTTTTATATTTCATAGTACAATGATAAAATTAGGTGTAGAGATATTGTTCAAATAATCTAGCACATTTCATAGGGGCATTTTTGATAGAGATCAAACACCTCTAGTTTTCCATAAGCATCCAAAATCTATTGGATCTATCTAATCATATGCAGATATTCAACTTCCATATTTGAATAATTACAAATCCAATTTTAGTTCTTCTTGACACCTACACATAGTCTAAGGCCCAAACAAAATAGTAACAAGCTAAGGATCTTAGTCTTCTTAGTCATTTCTAAATTAGTAAAGTACAAAAAAACATCTGAGTTTAAATTCATATCTACTTAATTTAGACATATTCTAGACAATCTAAATATTTATAAATTTATATTTGTTTATGTTCACATTTTTAGGTGTTTACATTTTGCCCCACTTTTATGTGTGTATGCATACATAAAATTAGAAAAAATGCATGATGTGGATATAAAATCTTGTGCACCTATATATTTGGAATAGAAGCCAATGCAAGAACTATATTTTTTTCTACACACACATGCGAGTGCCAAATAATAGTAATCTATTGAAATATAGAGTAAAAAAAGTGTAATACCTCATTTTACTAAGAAATGGAATGGAGCTAGGAAAACTATTGTTTTATGCATAAATATACTTTAATCAAATCACATCATAAATATCAATAGACATTTAACTAGGCCTAATCAAATTTAAAATTGTAGACACTAAAATCAAGTAATAGACACTTGTTAATGTTAGTTTTGGCCTACCTTCATCCTACATGATTTTTGTCTACATACATGACTCTTATTCACCATTTTATCACAAATGCATGTCTTCTATGGGTCTAACCTTCCCAAATTTCTATCAATCACTTACAGGAAATCCCAAAGTCTATTGAAAGATAGTTATTTATCTTAATCAAACATATCTAAATCAACATTCATGTCTCCTAGAAAATAAATTCAAACTCAAAAATTATTTTTTAAAGGTACTACCCAAGTTTATCAGTTTCATCTCATGCTAAATAATGGTCATATTTCAAATTTAAATCACTTGTGTGGATCATCCCATCCATATAACATGTTGGTGGTATAAAAAACTAACTAAATATAAAAATAGGTGTAAGCATATTACCTATATAGTAAACACTTATCAAAGCATATTCAAACATTTACACATTCAAGAGGGTTACCTTGTTTTACCCAATTTTATGAGTCACTAGGAATATGTATTTAGAAAGTTTGAATCACTTAAGATCCAAGCCAAATTTTATAGTTGAAACATATAAATAGCTATATTATAAGTTACATACATTAAACAAACATTATTCTAAACATTCACCTAATGTGGAAAATTATATGCAGTTTGAATTACATCTTTAGAGTATTAGATATGTAGGCAAATCTCAACTATTATATTGGGAGTGGTTGGGGTCAACTCAACCCACTTTTATTACCCTTTTGTAGGCATAATTATATCATTACAAGTGGACCTATGATTTTAAGTAAAGGAGATAGATTTATGTGAGTCACTATTTTATTATTTTAGGAAATTAAGTGTTTAATTCCTAAAATATAAATGGGTCTAAGCAATGTAAATCAATGAATAATATTCTTTAATTAACATAATTATTTTTGTAAATAGATAGTAATTTTTCATTTTCTAAATATAGAAAAAAGTGAGATAAAATAGAACTTAGCTTATTCTAGTTGATCTAGACTGAGACAGGGCCTGATACTAGAGGAACAGGACTAGAAAACAAGCTAGAACAAGTTATTAAACTTTGTTTCTAGGTTATAAAGGAGAATAAAAAGTGGAGACCTTACTATCTAATGTTGTAGTCATATTTCAATGTTGTTTTCCTGAGGTTGAAAGCTTTCTAGGTTCTATTCAGCAGGCCTATGTGACCTTATCTATGAATTTTTAAGGCCTAGAAGCCTACGGAGCTCACTATATGTCTGATTTAGTCTTCAAAACCCTTAGGAGCTCTTTGTGCTTAAACTTGAATGGAAATTTGGGAAAGAAAGATAAGGGATTAGTGTGTAAGGTATACACTAGTTGCACTTCACACCTCATGTGTGGGCACACTACCTACATACCGATACTATGAAGAGGGATCAAGCTAATGTAGTTCTCCCATTGAAGTGATTGGTGTAATTGTGTGTGATGTATGAAAATATATGAAAAATTGGATGTACTTTAGATGACTAGGGGCTGGTATGAATGTTTGAATAAGCTTGAACTACTTTTTGAAGGTTATATGTAGATAATAGGTAAGAGTACTTGAGTGTGCTTGCTTGTATTCTTGCTTCTTTTCTGTAAATGAGTGTCAAACCTTCTAAATGAAATTTTAATGGAATTTTATAAGGTAATTAATGATCATGGGTTAGATTACTTTGTATTAATTTTTCAAAGAAACATATAAAGATTTGGGAAAATATGACTATTTGAGGTAATTTTACACTTGGACAATAATGCTGGAAATAAGATACCCTAGGTTTTAGTGCTCTTGTCTAATCTAGGCACTATTGTCCTAAGGAGATAAGACTTTGGGGGATAAATATAGGCCTAAAAAGGTTTATTGTGTTTAAAATAGCTAAGTTTGAAAGGCTACAAATGATTGGGAGTCAGTGAAAGAAGTAGCCTAAAAGGGTTGTGTGAGCAAGGAGGACCTATGGGTTGGGTGTCATTAGCCATGCTTAAGTCATATAATTTCACATTTTATATGACTAAATTTCCCCCCCTTTATTCTAGTGATGTAGCAAAGTGAAATACTAGGATAAAGGAAAAATAGAAAGCATACCTAAACTTACCTGTTAAGGGAGAAACTCATGAAGATGTGTGATATTAGATGTGTGTAGAGAGAAAATGTTATGAAATGTGAATCTATAATGAAAAAATAAAGTAAATTAGTTCTTATTAGATAAACTATATCTAAAATAAGAATGTACAAAAGCTGAGTAAGAGGAAGAAAAAGGAATGAATACACCTCATTGGGTATGTGAACCAATACAAAACCTATTATGATGTTAGATTGTACTGAGTATGTGTTGAATAAAGAGTAATATCATGAATGGAGCTGAGTGCTCAATTCCCTTGAAGGTGGATCAATAATTTAATGGCTTTCCCTTTAGCTCCATTATTTCCAACTAAGTGAAGTTAACAAATCATGCATGTGTTAAATAATGTCTAGACTATGTGTCCAATCCCTTTGAATAAGTGGCTCAAGAATACAAAGGCTGGCCCTTTGGCTCCATCATTTTCCTATGAAGTGATATCAATATAGGATAGATGTAATATAAAATGGATCATGGAGCCCATGAATGTTCTAGAAATTTAACAATATGGCATGGATAACCTGAATGTATGCTGGAAACTAGGCCACTCTTGGCCATTTTGAAAGATGGAGGTTAGGATTGTATGAAATCCACTCAAAATTTGATGTACTAGGCTTATATGAAAGCCAAATTAGGAACTCAAGTACTCAAAAAGTTAATTTTTTTTGAAGTTTTAACTCAAAAATGATGCCAACCACCTATAGATAGAGTAAGGCACACAAATACTAAGAATGCTTAGAATAAACTAAAATTAGAAATAAAATAAGATCAATGTGCCACACACATTACCCTTAATTACTGATGTCTAGAACATGGATTCTAATTTGGAATTTATGTTAATTTCCTAATCTAAACTAAAATTGAGAACCATCATGTTGCACATGATAACCCCCTAATTTGAGAAAACTATATTGAAACTATTGAATTTGACTGATTTAGAAGTGTAAAAACTATCCTTAAACTAAACTTTTTGCTTATTTCTAGAAAACTTGAGTGTTTTTATAACTAAATAGGAGGACTAAAATGTGGGCACCCCTATGTTTGGTGCTACTATCCATTTTTGATGTTTTTGTCTGGTGTGAAAATTGGTTACTGATCTAGAACTATCACTATTTTTTTGCTCTATTTTGACTAATTTGACCTCTAAATTCTATACTGAGTGGTCTGAATGCTGCTATTTCAATTGTTAGGAGATTTGGTCTCTATGAGAAAACCCCTATTTGACACCCCCTCTTTTGAGGGTAGGAATGATGAACCTACAATGACTGCCCTCAAAAGAAAAGAGTCTTGCAAGTGTGTTAAGATGTGTATATATGTGTATATATATATATATATATATATATATATATATATATATGATATAACATTTGATATTTGGCAATATGTTTCAAGATATAACATTGTTTATATTGATAGATTATTAGATCAATATGGGTATGAATAGATAGATATAAAAATGTGAAATCAATGTGTAAATTATTGAAATATAAATGTTAAATATTACTTGTTAGTTGGAGGGATGGAGCATGATGCCCATCATGGCATCCAAGAAAGCAAGGGAAATGCATGATATAGATCATGGAATTACACACATTGAAAATTAAGCAAACAAAAAAGCAACAAGCAAGAATAAATAAGTACACAAGAATGGCCAAGGGGCCATCCAAACAAGAGACATAGACACATGTCACTCAAATTAGAAGACAAGCATGGAAGGCATGTTTAAATGCCACATATACATATAAGTGAAATAAGTAAAGTTGTCACAAGGGCCATAGGCACATAAAAGATTACAAGCAAAGGACATTGCCAAATATCCTAAGACATACACATGAATGGAAGCAAAGGACATTCACAAATGTCCTAAGGCATAAGCAAGAGTCAAATAGGAATTGGAAAATGCAATCACACAAGCTATGCTAAGCAAGTAGAGAAAGCATGTAATAATTGGAAAGATACACACACATATAACTAATCAAAGTAAATGTGAAATTATGCAAAACACGTGTAGTAAAAGACTAGGTATATGCTAAGAGATACATAAGTGCTAGATACTAGTGAAATGTTGATATAGTAATCTATGTAAGCTATAAAGTAATGGACATCAACATGATAACTTAGAGTGTGTAGTGTAGGAATGACATAACTTGGATGGTGTAGTCATGTAGAAGATGCCCCTAGTGGATATGTATATCGATGTGTGTCTTGAATGTAGAAGTAAGAATGCCCCCTCAATGGATAAAATAAAGTAATCAAGTATTTGTATGTCACTACATACACTCAAAGAAGATCAAGTGAAGCATGGTAATGTACAAAAATTGACATACAATAACATGAAATAATAAATGTAAGTCCTATCATTATAGTAGTAATGTAAATCATGAATTATGCATGAAATCTAAATGTTTTTGGTATTTTTGAATTTTTGTATTATTTTTGTATTTTGATATAAGCTATGTACATGCGATACTGGGAAGAAATGATACTAATTGATGAGTCTTAAATGAGACTCCTTATCATGGTGTCTTGTATCAAACAACTAAATCATGCGTGATCATGAGGCACGAGTGTATGTCTGAGATTAGGAAGCTAAAAGCTTTATATCTTGAAAATACTCTAAAATATCTAAAGTAAAATCCAAATGTGGGGTCCCCCTATAACTCTAAGAAGTGGATGCAACTATACAACTCTTAGGGACCCATCTAGAAGTATAAGGGGCTATCTAAATAGGTTCTCTCTATGTATCTATATGAGACTTCAATGTAACTAATCTAGGTGTGAATATTGTAACTAGAAGTTGTCTAGAATCCTAAAACTATGAGGGTGTATGAGCCTTATGTATTGGTGATGGATGTTGCAATTATGGCTAGGTCAAAAGTGGAAGCTGTATTAAAACTAGAGGAGAAACTGAAACTAATGGAAGAACTAAAGCTGGTGACTATAAGCTAGTAGATGGCTCTAAAGTGGGGAATGGTGACTCATAAGGAACTTTGTTGACTATGATAAATTGATTAGCATGAATGAAGTTCATGCATCTATGAACTATAGAAGGTACTACCCTGAGTTTTTGAATCTATGGTCGACTAAGTAATATGTCAAAAACTCATGTTGGAAACTATAGTGAATGGGGTGGCCACATATGTAGGACTAACCTATAGTGGAATTACTATATTTCCCAATAAACTCTGAATATGCCCATTAAAACCATTGATAACTATGTTTGTTAGAGTGATATCTTGCTCTGAATAACCCAAATGTTGAAGTAGTGTGAAGGTGCACATGTTAAGATTGAAAACATTATCGATGAGTACACTATGAATAGGCTGATTATGAATATGTGCTCTAACAAAAGTTCATTATAGCCTATATTATCCTCCATAATCTCCTAACCTAAAAAATATATCTAAGGTTTGGATGGAACTCTAGACTCATACACACCTATCATACTTATCAAAATATGTGCCTCAACTGAAGGTGCCTAGTATATAGCTGGTGGAGGATGTGTATAGTATTTATGATGAACACCTGATGTGTCCTCTTTTTCTTGTTTTGAATTCTATGGAAATAGATCTAAAAATATTTTCAAAGTTGTATCTTGTGTTGGCTTTGTCTTTGGAGGCTCAACTAAAGTGCCCAAATCAAGTAGATTATCACCTATCAAGTCCTATATCTTATGTCATAAATTAATGCATCTATTTTTGGTGTGGCCTAGTGCCCTGTGAAAATTTAAAATTGCATGCTAATCATATCCTTATAGAAGAGGCTTTGTTGGATCTATTTCCTAGATAAGAGGGAGAGTGATGGTGCTATATTCCAATAACTACTATAAAACCTTGGCTGTGGAAACTGGTAGATTGGTAAATGCATAATGAGGAGGTGTTGAGGGGGCTATGAAGCTATATTTACTATTGGTTTATTTTGATTTTTGCTGTCACTAATTTTGACCTTGTATGGGACTTTGATATTACTCTTTTTGGTTGTGTTTGATATGCTTGAATACTTAAGTTTACCCATTGAATTCTCTTCCCTTGAGTGTATGCCATAATTTAGTGAAGGAAGAGAATATTTGAACATAATAGATTCATAAAATGATGGTAGAAGGCTCTATTTGAATATGTCCTGTAGCTCTTGATCAACCATGGGGCTAGTTAGTTTAGTTAGAATAGTCTTATATCTAAGAACATAATCTGTGAGGGGCTCATTTGAACTTTGTTTCTACTATGCAATCTATACATATGAAACCTTGTCATCAATTTTGATACTGAAATGTGCTAGGAACATGTATTCTAAAGGATTGAAGGCTTTGACTGACTGATTTGGTAGACTATAAAACCATTGTAAAGCATAATCCTTTAGGCTCTATGGAAATATTTTGGTAAGTAGCCAGTCATTGAGTACATAATCCAAACATGTTGCATGAAAAGCTCTCAAATGTGTCTCTAGATCACCCTTACCATCATATAGAATGAGCTTGGGTTGAAAAAAACTTGGTCGTAAGGGTGTAAAAGTAATGTGACGTGCGAATGGCGTATGCAGTAGAGAAAAATAATCCAAAGCCTACATAGGTCTAGTGGTACCTTGCTCAAGATGTTGCACCTTGGATTAAAGAGATCTTGTCTCTTACATAAGGGCTACTACATCAAGAGAGAGGGATTTACTAGCTATAACTGGTGGCATAGAAGAAGGTTGGGCTGCTATAAGGGGTGGTTGAGATAGTTTCCCCTGTAGTGTCATTTGTAACTGGCTACTCTATGGTTTGAGAAGATTGCCCATTTATTACTTTTTGTGATTATTCTTGTAAAATTCTAAGCATGTCATCTTGCATATTTTAATGTTTGATTAAGAGTTCTTGAAGTTCTCTTTTATTAGTTTCATCAAAATTGGTATATTGAGCCATTGGTAATGTAGGAAAACAATTTTAAGTGTTTTCTAATATGTTTGAATAGGTAATGTGATATAAATGGAAAGTATTAAATATAATAAATTCAAGGTCCAAAAAATAGTGAATTGGAATTTACGCAAAAAGGATACTGAGCTACCAAACATGTAAGGTGATACCTCAAAAGCAAGTATGTGATAATATATGCAACTAAAGATTTTTAAAAATTACTTGCACAAAATACTATGAATTTTTAATTTTGAAATTGATTTTTTGAGTTTGATAAGAAACTAAAAATTTAGAAAATGATGTGAAAAGTACTAGAAAATAATTGGGAGTTTAGTTGATGCAACTAGGGTTTTGAATGATTTTTTTTTCAAAATTAGTGAAATAATTTGAAAAATTTAGAGAAAATTTGTTGAATTTTGCTTGAAAAAATTTAAGAAAAATCATAAAATATTTCTAAAATGAGCAATATATTTTTCTTATTGTTTTGAATGTGTTTGTATGAAAAAAGGACATAGTATGCGTAAACAAGGGTTTGAAAAATATTTGTGATATGTTTGTAATTAATTGGTAGATTTTTGATTTTTAAATTTAGGAAAAATTAGGAAATTATGGTGAAAAATCAAAAATAATTATCCCTAGGGTTTTTAGGATTTTTATACAAAAATTCAAAGTCAGGTTCACCAAATGTTTTATTATTTTAAGAAATTAAGTGTTTAATTCCTAAATAATAAGTGGGTCTGAGCAATGTAAATCAGTGAACATGCTTTAATTAACCTACTAATTTATGTAAATAGATAATATTTTTGAGTTTTATAAATATAGCAAGAAGTGAGAGAAAATAGAACTTAGCTTATTCTAGTTGATTCAAACAGAGATAGGGATTGATACTGGAGGAGTAGGACTAGAAAACAAGCTGGAATAGGTTCCTAAACTTTGTTTCTAGGTTGGACAGGAGCACCAAAAGTGGACACCCTATTGTTTAACACTATTGTCATATTATGGTACTATTTTCTTGAGGCTAAAAGCTTTTTGGGTTTTATTTGGTAGGCCTGTATGACCCTATTTGTGAATTTTTAAGGCCTAGAAGCTTGTAGAGCTTATTGTGTGTCTGATTTAGTATTCAAAACCCTTAGGATCTCTTTGTACTTGAACTTGAATAGAAATTTGGGAAAGAGAGAGAAGGAGTTAGTGTGTAAAGGATACATTGGTGCACTTCACACCCTGTGTGTGGGCACATTACTTACATACCAATACTCTGAAGAGGGATCAAGATAATGTAATTCTCTTATTAAAGTGATTGGTGCAATTATGTGTGATGTATGCAAATAGATGCAAAAATGGATGTAATTTAGATGACTAGGGACTAGTATGAATGCTTGAATAGGCTTGAAGTGATCTTGGAAGGCTATATGTTGAGAATAGGTAAGAGTGCTTGAGTGTGCTTGCTTGTATTCTTGCTTCTTTTCTGTAAATGAGTGCCAACCTTTATAAATAGACTTTGAATGGCATTTTATAGGGTAATTAATGATCATGGGTTAGATGAATTCATATTAGGCCAACAAGGAAAAAGATAAGGATTTTGGAAAATATGAACATTTGAGGTAATTTTGCACTTGGATGATAGATCCAAAAATAGGACACCTTGGATTCTAGTGCTCCTATCCAATTTGGGTGCTATTTTCCTAAGGGGATGAGACCTAGGGGGATATATCTAGGCTTGAAAGGGCTATCTGAGTCTAAAAGATCTAAGTCCAAAAGGCTATAGATGATTAGGAATTAGTGAAATAAGTAGCCTAAAATGGTTATGTGATAAAGGAGGACCTGTGGGTCAGGTGTCATTA
This sequence comes from Torreya grandis, assembly GCA_037957365.1. Classification (NCBI taxonomy): domain Eukaryota; kingdom Viridiplantae; phylum Streptophyta; class Pinopsida; order Cupressales; family Taxaceae; genus Torreya; species Torreya grandis. The sequence goes on from JARHVA010004756.1 coordinate 636,913, forward strand.
GCCATGCCTAAGTCATCTAATTTCACATTTTATATGACTACAGTCATGCACATAGTTAGACCTTGAGATCACACATAAAGCTAAATACAATCAGGTGCATTTACTTATATCAAAATAGAGAAATAAAATTGATAGAGATAGAACCATCAGATAAAGAATACAACATCTAATGGTAATGAATGGATGTTGACAATATTGTTTGAGTACACACAGAGCTTGAGATCCTGATGTGAATAGCCTACAGTCTAGTTTATCACACTTCTTGATGTTTGACCCTTTTTGGAATTAATGGTAAAGAGAATATCCTAGTCAACTAAGAATAACATTATTATATAAGTAGGCTAATTAAATAGTTTAGATTCATAATATATTTTTATATAGTGTTGAGTTATGAAAATAATGCTAAACATAAAAGGTATAATGCCAACACAATAATTTAATTGCTTAAACATGAAGAATGGATAATATTTATCTTATTTGATTATGCACAAGAAAATATGAGAAGTGTAGGTCAAAAATATTAAGGATGATGCTCATTTATCATTCATCAAATTCTAGAAATTAGCTCTTTATCAGTTTGGACACTACTGTCAAAATACAGACACTAACATCAACACTTTTGTCCTAAAACCAACACTTCTATTTGTAGTGAAGTACAAATCGTTTTCTAGAAATTCCACATGTGCCTTTTAGATTTATTTGTCACCTTTTAAATTATTTTTTTGGATCATGCACATAGGTTTTGGATATTAATATGTAGCTTAAAACCCTAGGTCCTCTAATTAGAGCATGCCACCTTGTAAAATTGGGGTTAGTGGGATCCACTAAAGTTAAGTTAACCTAAAAGACTCCTATATCGATAAGAGATACATTCATATCCAATAATATAAAGAGGGCCTTGGAACAATGTAGTTCTCCCCCTTATGTTGGTTTGTGTGTGAACAATTGTGCAACATGCTATATGTGAGTGCATGTAGTGATCTAGCTTTTAACTTGGAAACTACTAATCATGCATTGATCTTTAGATGTTTTAGACCTATAAACATATTTTTATATAATTGATATGGAAATAAAGAGGAATATCATAGTTTGTCAATCTTAAGAGGTGCTTTTAGATAGATATGTGCTTGAAAAGTACATATTATTGATATATGATGATGAATTTTCTCTGGATTATATTTATACAACACCTTTTGAAATTTTCTCAAAATAGGGTTAAAATAAAACTATGGGTGGAACCATAAATGTCAAAGTATTTTGAAATTTAAGTGTTTATGAGTTAGAAACACTAGCTTTAGAACTGAGACACTAACATCAACACTAGTGTCCAAATCTAGAGGGTAATGTCTGGAAGAATAGGAAAATGTTGAAGATATGAAATTGATAGTGAAGGATATATATCAAGTTTTAAGCATACTATGGGATACAAGTAATTCGGTTAATTATGATACCATTATCAAACTATAAGATAAGAACTTAGGAATAATGAGATAGCAAAGTCGAGCCTTTTGACAATGGAAAAGTACTAAACTGAAGGGTTGAGCCATGAGTGATATTTAACAAGTATACAAGACTAGTTGATCATATAAAATATATATTTAGCATCTACATTTTCCCCCCACCCCATCCCCTTAATCTAGTAGTGCATAAGGGTTGAATTACTAGGTTAAAGGAAAAAATATGTAACTTGGTGCATACAACACACCTTAATTTGACTTGAGCCCTATTTGAATTTGATGTTTATCTATTAACTACAACCAATATCATGTTATAATGTAATTATATCATATAATATAAAATTAGAAATAATTGAAATGCTTAAAAGAAAAAATAATAATAAAGGAGTACACTTGCATGTTGATGCAACCATGTTTCTAGTTTGCTTTGGTAAGGATGCTTCCTAGTTGAAACATTGGAGAGAGAGGGAGGTTTAGAACTAAACCTTCAACATGTGAAGAGGAGAATTGGAGGGTGAATATTCCCCTAATATGGTGCAAAGGTTAGATGTGTCAAGGCCATCAAGTGTGTTTAATCTTGACCACAAAGTTCAAATGTATACATAATCTAGCCAATCTCACATAGGTTAAATGGTATAACCATCTCAACCTAAAAAATGGAAGTAGAGCCAAAGCCATCAAATGTGTTGAATCTCAAATTCACTATTTAAGGGAGCTAAACTATTATAATATATAAAAGCTTAATCAATGCATCTTGGTAAGGTTGGTACATAAATATGTATGTAATATTGAATATGTATTTATGATTTAGTGTATTTGAATGGAATATGAACTTTTAACATGTCTCAAGTTGAATTATCTTTCAAAATATAACCTCTACTCTACAAACTACGTATAATAGTTGTCACAAATTTAAAAATTCTTATCTCAAATCTATGAAAATACGTGCTAAATGCATAATATTCTAACCCAAATGTATATATGAATCATGTAAATTATATCAAATTATACCAATTATATCAACTATGTGTATGTGGATTCATGTCTCTATGAAATGCCTCTACTGATATTACCCCCCTTTCAAGCTAAGGGGAATGCAATATGATAGTTACCTTATCTCAAAAGGATAAGATAGCCATGTTATATTTGTATCAATTATGTAGTAAAGTAACATATATTGGTGTCAAGTATAAGTAGATGTATCAATGAATACCATAGTATCAAAACATAACAAACCCTAAGATTCATGATATAGATCATGGAAACGTCTAAAATTAACAAACATGAGCTCAAAAAATAATCAAGCACACACACAAGAGTACTCAATGTAACACAAAAGGGATATAAGGAGACTGTAAAAAGGGGCACGTTCAAATTCCACACACTCAAATGGGAGGACATGTTCAAATTTCCACACACCAAAAAAAAATCAACACTCAAGGCACTGTGGCCAACAAACAAGGAACATGTTCAAATGTTCCACAATCAAGACAAGGTAACAAACAAGAAGTACACTCAAGTAATCCATGCAAAAATATGAATAAGTGAAATATAAGCAACTAGTGTTTAACCCTAAAATGATCTATATTGGGTTTATGTAGATGTTAAAGAGGTATATAAAAATGAGATGAAACAAGGGTGATAATCAGATCTATAGTAGGCCAATTAGATGCTAAATTCCTATATAATCATACACTAAATATATTATGCTAAGATAGTCTAAATATGGAAATTACAACTATGATAGATATAAAAATGATAAAGAAGTGAAGTATTTATATTTATTTGATGCTAATGTAGTTATGGATTTGGAACAAGGGGAAATTAGGCACTGAAGGATATTTTAGTACAATCATTAGAATCTGTCTCTAATGCTTGTAGCTCTTTAGACAATAATGTCAACCTAGGATAGTTGTATCGACACTATTGTTTGGGTTCGATGCTAGTATCCTGTACATAATATCTACTAAAATGTGATGCAACTACTTGGATGTTTTTGGGTTTTGCTTCACCTTTAATCTAGTGTATTTAGATCTATGTCATGGATAATCAATCCTTTTGAAATGGCAAAAACCTCATTCTCTATCTTCATAATGACCTTGGGGGAAAATTGGTTAGTGGGCACATGGTGTCAAGCTACCTTAAAGACTGAATTATTTATGGGTGATACCTACATAGCCAATAATATAGAGGAGGGCCTTATACTCATGTAGTTATCCCCTATGTGTTGGCTTGTGTGTGAATCATATAATATATGTAAAATAAGTACAATAGTGACCTAGCCTGTAACTTGGCAAATTGGGCTCTTGGGCTACTCCTTTAGTAATATAGATCTATAGATGTGCAATTCTTATGACTGGTATGAAAATAAGAATGCTTTGTTCAATTAAATGCTTGATAGAGTAATTTTAACAAGTTATCTTTGGTATCTTTAGTATTTTTTAGGTTTTCCTAAGTGAGGAATCAATGAGGGTTGATGTTGTATTTATGTCAATTCATTTGGAGTAATAATTTTCATTAAATCACTTAGGCTAACCATTAGAATATGTCTCATTTACAAATTGGATGACTTCAGGGCATTAGACACTTGCATCAGGATAAGACAATAATGTCGACACTATTATCTATCCCAAACATTAGTGTCTAGGGAGTAAGAAGTAGGTATAGGTGATAAAATTATAGAGATGGAAGATAGGTACATTTTATGCATTATAAGAAAGATAAAAGACCTGGGTCATCGACATAAGACTGGTTAGACTAAGATATTTAGTCTAAGGGGCATAAAGATAGAATAGATGTGAGACTTTTAGAAACATGTAAGGTAAATAACTGAGAGTAATAACCAAGGTCTGAGTTGGATAAGCATATAAGACTAAGGTGCTATATAATAATAGTCATATAAATTTAATCCCCCCTTTAATCTAGTAATGAAATTTCAATTTTAAAGGAAAGAAATGCATAACTGGGTGTGTATACACACATTATAATTATGTGTGCCCAAATTGAGTGATTTTACTGGTGATTGACCTAAAACCAAGAGCATGTTATAGTATAAAATTAGTGCATATAATATGGGTTGAAATTACCTAAAATAGAATGAAATTAAAAGAGCATGATTCAGGGGTACACCTATGTGTTGATGTAATTGCCTTGCCTATTGCCAAATATTTTTGATATAGATGTGTCATTGTAAGGATCTAAAACTAAGATTAGGACAAATATAGATAAATATTTAAAGTTCATATATCTATAGAGAGAGAGAGAGAGAGGAGAGAGAGAGAGAGAGAGAGAGAGAGAGAGAGAGAGAGAGAGAGAGAGAGAGAGAGAGAGAGAGAGAGAGAGAGAGAGAGAGAGAGAGAGAGAGATGCCCATGCCCCCAAATTTAAAGAAAAAGTGAGTTACCACATGGTAGTTGAGATTAGCTCGACCATGCAACCCAATGATAATTATAACTTGGTGATGATGGATAATCAAGTCCAAACTAAAAACTTGGCAAGATTAAGTGATTTTATCACCTCAATCATACCAAAAGTTGAACTAACTACTAAATTAGATTGGCTCAATAAATTCCATAAAAGTCTATGGGGTATTAGTATGAAAAAGTCCATGATATGGTAATAGTTTGTAAAAGAGTTGTAAAATTTGAAACTGATTTGGATTTTTCAATATCAGGCACATGTTGCATATAAATGCATCTTAGATATGCCTCATGATGTAATTATATATACAATAGTACCAATGTATAAAATTCTACCACAACTATGAATTTGAATCATATAATTGTGTGCTTTGGCTAATTTAGATAATTGTGTAAGTGTGAAAGGCATGTTTCCAAAGCACTCCCCCACTATATATGGAGAAATATGAAAATTGATATAAGTACCAATATGGAGGACATATTTCCAAAACATACCCCCCATTGTAAAGCTAAAGATGTTGAATATTTAATAGGTGTGGAGAACATGATTCTAAAGCATGCCCCTACTAAATCTAGGAATTGATATAAGTACCATATACTGAATGAATGTGGATAACATGATTCAAAATCATGTACCCACTAAATCTAGAGAATGAAAATGTTTAAAAACCATTCCCATATGACATGACCCCACTAAATCTAAAAACTAATATAAGTACAATGTATTGAATGAGTGTGGAGAACATGCTTGTAAAACATGTCCCCACTGAATCTAGAAATTGTGCCAAGTGTGGATAACATGCCTCTATGACATGACCCAACTAATATTCCCCCCTTTTAGGTAAGGGAAAGATAGGAATTTGTAGTTACCTCACCTCAAAAAGATAAGACAATTGTATACTTTTTGAATGTAAAATTGTAGCATATATAAGGTAGCATGTCTAGGTAAATGTATCATTGAAGCACATAGAACTAATGTGATCACATGTAGGCCTAAGATTCATGATAAGGACCATAGAAATGTCTAGATAGTAATTGTTGACCAAATTTGACTTTTTAGTCAAATTAGGGCACCTATAGGTAAATAAAAACTTAGTTTTTTAGGTCTATAGGGGGTATTATATATTTTTATAATGTGTTTTATGGTCAATTAATGTCAATTGATGTTATAATAACTTTGGTCATTAGTTCTTTAGGTAAATTTATAATTTTTGAGTCATTTAAGGGGGTCAAATAGGTGCATTTAATGTTTTGTATAAGTTTCTTGAGAAATGTGAAAGTTATATATGCTAATGTCATGTGTCTTAGGAAGTATTTAGTGACTGTTACTAATTGAATATTGTAGGTTGTGCAGAAGAAAGGATAATTTTATAGTGAAAAAGGAATATTTAGGTACTTGTAAAACCTCCTTAGGAAGTGTGCCACATTGGGAAAGGCCATCAAACACCTATCAATATTCATAAAAATAATCCTATGCTTGGTTTAATCTAAAAGTGACATTTCAAAGCCAAAACTATTTATTTCTCTTCTTGGCAAACTAAAGTGAAGTACAAGTTTTTGCTCAGTATGACTAACACAAGGGGTTTCAGGAAAAATGCTCCTAGAGGAATATTATACATTCAAATAAATTAAAATAAATATAATAATTTTGAGGAATGGTATCTTTTGATTCATCAACCATCTGTTTGAAGTTTAGTTTCTAAAATTGCCTGCTTATCTGTGCACCCAGTTGGTTTTCTCTTGGTTTGAACAATTCCATATGAACCAGTTGATGAAATTGATTCCAAAGATTTTTATCTTCCTCATATAATTTTACCCACACTTTTTTTAATTTTTCATAAGGTTTTTAGGTGATAATCATCTCAATTTGAAAGAGGATGTAATTTTTTGAGTTATGGGTAATTTCATCATTTTTAGGAGTTTTGTGCCTTTTAAAAGGATATAAAGGGTTGTTTTAGTTTCATCTACATGTTGTAAACATCTCCCTAACCCATTTTAAATTTTCATCCAAGTATCCTTTATTCTCATGTTTTCAAGCCTATGTTTCCAGCATGGTAGACCAATCATTAAACATGTTGCTTGCATTGTTCCAGGTGCTTGGAGGATATATTCACAGTGAATGGGGTGTTTCAATACTTTTTTCATACAATTATAGGCTAAAGGAGATTAATTATAAAATTTAAAGGAGGCACCATTTCAAGTTGAGCACTTATGCAACACATATATTGCTTTAATCTTTCCCTATTGCATGTGCATCATAATGTCCACCTACAAGTGGCCTTGACAAAGATCTGAGGGTTCATTTAAAGCATTGAAGAATGAGATGAAATCATTTTTGAGGCCTTAGAATAAGGTCACATCATGATTTATACCTTTGATATGCTAGTTTAATAAGCAATGTTGACATCATCTTTAAAGGTGATAACTGAGTTTTAGGCCATTAGTCCTTGAACTGAGCAAACATAGTTCCTAGGGGTTTCATTATTTTCTTATGACATGGTTAAAAGAAATATTAGTGTATAAAAATGACCATTCCTTTTAACCCCATAATAAGACAATATCCTTAATAAAATTTAAGGGATGATGGCAAGCAAAAAAGGGTCATTTGGGATCTTAAAGTTGCTATCAAACCTACTAAAAGCAATTAGAGAGATCTATAGGAAAAGAGCTTAAAATGAACTTTAGCTCTAAAAGCTACAAAATAGCCTAAAAAATATGTTAAAAATGTTTCAAATAGATGAAAAGAGTGTCATGACCTAAGATAACCAAAAGATAAGATGACTTTCAATGTGTTTACCTCCCACACTCATCCTCAGTCCGTACAATGGCCTAAATGTGCACTTATAACAAACATGACAGACTAGTGAGCTAGCTTGAATGTTTTCGTGAATGTTGTGAGGCAATTAAATGATGAGTAAAGGTATGGAAATGAATATTATGACCTTGAAGAGTTCATGGAAATCCTTAAAACACCTAGCACATGGGCTTATGATGCAAAACAACCTATAAGCAGGTCGAGAAACAAAGGGTTGGAGTCACTAGTCAGTGACCTAAAAAGTTTATGCTAAGATGGTGTCTTTATAATTGTAGAAGAATAATAGTGAAAGTGCATATATGGTCACTTATAGGGGATATTTAAGATTATTTCATATCATGTTTGATCCAATTTTGATCCCATAACACACTTGTAGTAGAGTGTCCCAGTCAGCAGACAGTGGGGAACTTAGTTGTTGCTAAAAGAGCTTATGATGGAGTAAGAGGAGTTTGGGTAATAAACCAAACATGAGATCATTTAAATAAAGGTTGTATTTATTCCAAAAACTTAAAATAGTGTAAATAAAACCTACCAACCACCTCAAAGTCCTTTGTAAACCTATAATAGTCATTTTGCAATCTTGGGTATAGATTGAAGTTTGAGTGATAAACTTGTTTAGGAAGAGAGTTGAGGTGATTAAACAACTCAAGACACTAATAATGAAATATATGAATTTTGGAGGTCCTATTAATAGAGGGAAAGCATAGAAAAATCAAAATGAGGTCTCAAAACAAACAAACTTAGTCCAAAATGCAAAGAACCTTGTAGATTTCTTTCTTTAACAAGTTTGTTTGAGATATTGAAGAGGTTGGAAGGTCTAAACACTTGAGAAAGGGATAAAATTTGGTACATATCATGTATGTCAGTTTAGAAGGCTCTTAAAACATTCAATTTGTTCAAGGAAATAGGGGAAGTACCCCTATTTTGTCTCAGACAAAGGGTACTTTCCCATGCCCTAAATCTTACAAATCTTGAGAGATGGGTAGGAGATTGAAATTATAAGTTATTTAGAACTTTAAGATAGGTTTTTGAAGTTTTTAAACACTTTGATATACATTGAGGACACGTAATAGAGGGATGAAACCAAGATAGATGGTTTGAGGAGCTATGTATGCAGGCAGAACCGTTTAAGGCCTAAAGCCCAATTTGGAATCCACCTTCATTTCTAACATATACGGAGCCCTATAAAAAGTTTTAACATGTTTATAAAGTGAATTTTTAGGTGCTTAATCTGATGGAATGTAAGGGATTTTAGTTGGAAATTCTAGACCCTCAAGTTAAAAATAAGCCTATCAGGAAAAATTCAAGCTTGATGCCCAAATGGGATGTTATCTTCAAGACTAACATGAGATGAGAATTATGATGGACTAAGACATGTTTATTATTCCATTTAAGTTTTTTATAAGTCTGTGTGATGCAAGGAAAGCATAAGTAATTCATCTTTTAGATTAAAAACAACTCAGACCTACTAGGCAAGGTCTAGGCTTAGTGGCCAAAGTAAGAGTTGATCACATTATGGAATGATGAGAACATTAAAAATGAATTTGAGCATGTTATTAAGATCATAAAAGGGGTGTTTTAAATTGTGGAGCTCAAGGAATCTAAATTGGACAGCCCAAATCACCAAAAGGTTATAGGCATGCTTATGATGCAAGGTCTAGACCAAGGCCAAATAAGGTCATTCACCATTATAGTATGAAATTTACATTCCTAATCATTTGGAAGTGTTTTTGGGGTCATATGGGAGATGATCAAGTTTTTTTTTATGTATAAGAAACCTTGGAAAGCCATTTTTGGCTCAAAAACCCATCAGACATGCAAGAAAGAGGAAAACAAGCATGATAGGTCAAGTTGTGATGCTCACATAATTCATGACACTTTGAATGGAGGAAAAATAAATTTAAGGATGTTGGTGTATGTATTTAAATTCAAATTTTTGGAATTTGTTGGTAGGTTGGACATCCAAGTTTTATGAACAATCCTTAAGACATGAAACATGTCTGAAACCCTTGAAAAACCCTTGAAGGAACCAATTTTGGGAAGTGGAGTTTGAAAGATAATATAAGGAAATAGTTTGACTAGAATATATACTATAAATTGGAGAATAATCCCTCAGGATACTTCACACCATGATTAGTTGTATGGACTTGTACAAACAAGGTTCAAAATAAGGATTTTCTCACTATTTTATGTGTTGTGCAAGCTACAAGAGGAGTTAAGATATGAAACAAAGTCTGGAGAGAATATTGAGACTTTTAATAAATCCTAATATTGATTTAATTCCTGAAAATAATGTCTAAGTGTCCCAACTAGGTGATATAACTTAGCCAGTCAAATTTAGCATATTGGGCAAGGTAGATAGAAGGGAGGAAATCTTCAATTAGAGTGATTATAAGGTACCCCTAATGATTAAAAGTCCATGGATAATATTCATGAATTTAAAACAATACATTTTATATACTTTAATGAGTAAATAAAGCCAAAATTGAAGACAAGTGTTCAAGGTGCATGAGAAGGAGGTTTCCTAGATTATAAGTGACGATGGCTCTCTTCCAGGTGATTCTAGAAGACCAAGCATGTAACCAATGAATGTAAAGGGAATTTGTAAGAGCCTCTACTTGCATTAAGTTTATTAAAACTACATTGGATTAGTTTTAAGTCAATCAAATAGCCTAATCATGAAAGAAATTTTCTGTGCAAGAAAAGGAGTTTTAGGCCAATTTATAAGCGTTTGATGATTTGAGATGACACTTGTAGCTCCTAATATTACATGGATTTACACATATCTCTCTCAAATGCATAATTAATTTATTCTCTTAGATTGACAAGAGTCTATTATGACCTTTGGACTTCTCTTCTCTCTCTCTCTCTCTCATAAACTCTATAAGAGTTAGCCATTTTTGCCATTATAGGGATGTTCCACCTAAGTATGGAAAAGCCATGCTCATTTGTATACCTTTTGATTAATAAAATTACTAAGTGTTACCTCTTTCATGACTATACTTAGTGTGTTTTACTTGAATATTGGATTTACATAGTGAAGACTATGGATTGCTTAGCATTATGCCTAATTCTCTCACCTATTTACAGCTTCTTCTTGCAAGGCATGTGAAGTGTTGTAGGATATGTCAAGGATTAAATGAGCTTGTATATTCATCAATGCCACTCAAGGCCTTTTATCTATTCCTCCTATCCTTGTATATCATCTATGACCCCATAATGTAACTTTGATGTGAGGAGATAAAGATTGGAGAAGTGTATGCTTAGTTTGCTCTTTGACTTCAATTGAAATATGAAATTGGTTAGAAGTCATAAATTTGATTTGGTGTATCACCTCCATAGTCTCGATTTGCTTTTAGTTATCCTTTTCCCTTTTCACCCCCCCCAAAACTAGTAGTAGTAGTAGTAGTAGTAGTAGTAGTAGTAGTAGTAGTAGTAGTCAAGTGGTACATCAAGGGAACTAGCCCTATCTAGAGACTCACCTCATTCCTTAGTCTGCCCACAAGCCTAGATTTGATTCCATTATGCCAAATGGATGAGGAGAGCCTTGGAATCTCCTCAAAGGGTGAATATCCAAGTGAAAATAGTAATAATATAATCTCAAAATTCAAACAAGCACACATAAAATAGAATTCAAAAGTAAGTCAAAACACAATGGCCTAAAGATATTACAAACAAGGGCCATGTTCAAATGTTGCACCCTTAAAAAGACATGACTTAATATAATTTAAATAAAATCAATAATGACACATTTAAATGTCCATAAAATAAATAATGACATATTTAAATGCCAATAAAAACATACATAGGCATGAGGGTTGCAAGCAAAGGAACATATTCAAATACTCAAACAAGGAAGACAATAACAAGGCAAGACACTCAATGAAGTGCATAAATTACATCATAATCAACTAACATAAACATGTCATAGCACCCCATGGATCCAATGTGTTGGGAAAATTATGTCAAAATTATAGAATATCAAGTACCCTATGTAAGATCTAATCATGAATAATAGGCATGTGTAAGTACATATGTAAGCTCAAACATGATAATGTAGAGTGATCATCAAATCATATAACATGTATGTATCAAGATTAAAAAGTGGATGCCCCTAATGTATATATGACATAATTAAAATGAAGGCCCAACATCTGAAATGGGAATGCATCATGTGTATGTGTATGCCTCTATCATACTCAAGTAAAAATGTGACTCATATGTGTATGTCAAAGTAATTGAGTATGCCATCCATCAAAATGGAATTGACACATGGATGCTAAGGAGCCAATAGAACATGTGAGTGCTAAAAATTTATTTGGATTTTTGGATGTTTTTAATTTTTTTGAATATTTAAAGAGGAAAGATCATCTTATGATGCCATCTAATGGATGGTCATAGATATCTCCCCACTATGAATATGGTGTAATACCCTATCTACACTATCAAGGAACATGCATAAGTGTAATATCTATCATTTTGGTATCAATGATGCTCTCTGTATGTATAATAGGACTCTATGGTTATGAAGCAATAGTAGGAGTAATAGAAGTAGGGGTTATTGGAACCCATAGTTGAGTGCTTGCTTGTTTATTTAATATAATATTATATGTACATTTTAAGTTTCTATAGATCTTTGATCATGGTGTGTAATAGAAGATTGGGATTCTATAGAATCCACTAGATGTCTCTTGTATAATGGTCTCCCAAGTACCTATTTCCTAGTAAGAGGGTTGGCTATTGCCTACCCTTTTATGGCGAATCAGACTTATTAGGCTTGATAGTTAGTTGTTTAGGTATAAGTGTATTTTGTTTAAGAAGATGCTCATATAGAATTATGGAAATTATAATTAATTTATTGGCATGAATGTATTTAACACACCCATGCATTATATAAGGTAATTCTCAAAGTGTGTGTATCTAAGGTCTTCCCAATAACATATCAAATATGCTTATGGAAGGGATAATTGAGAAGGTAATAACCACATGTGTGGGACCAACCTATAAAGGTAGGTTAGTTTTGATAAGAACTTTTATGGAGGTCCCATCGAATGCTCAAATTGATCTAGTATAAGGGTGTAAATCATGATGAGTATAACCCAAGTGTATCATGAATGTCATGGTGAAAACATTTTTGATTGCACCATTATTAATCACAACATTGCATATGAGGTGTTTTTTAAGGTATGCTCAAATGAAGTTCATATTCATCATCCTTAATTTCACTATCATCAAAGGAAATAAAAGGTTTATTAACCATATAAAGTATATGTCATATTTAAAATAAAAGGTTTCTTAACCATATAAAGTATATGTCTAGTGGATTCCCATAATTTGATGAAGAAGAATGTGAATTATATTCCATTGGCACTTCTAGTTCATACTTGGAATGGTCTTGTAAAGGAATGTTAAATATTTTCTATTATGGTGATCACCAGGTTGTGAATCTGATTCCTTTGGAGGATCCTCAAATGTAAGCTTTTGGTCATTGATAAGATCTTGAATCTTGTGCTTCAAGGTAAAACATCTACCTATGGAATGTCTTGGTCCTTGATTATAATCATAATAAGCATTCACATTATATAATTTGGGTAGAGGTCAACTCATATAAACCTTGATAAGATGAGGGAGAGATATAAGATATCACTCTAATAGCCATAGGAGTAATGAAGCTGGGGACTCATGTAAACATGTAAATTTTCTCCATGGAGCATTAGTTAAGACAAATTGATTAGGATGTTGTTTAACTATGTTAATAATGATGTGTTTTTACTTTTAAGTCTCAAGAGGTTTTACCTTATAACTTGGTTTAATTGTAAACTTAAAACTAAATGTAGATTCAACTAGTGTGTTTCCTACATACTTGAGCTTATTTAATGATGTAAGCTTCAATTCATGTTCCCATACAACTTGGAATAAGTCATCAAAAGATTTTAACTTCTTAAAAATAATGGACTCATTTAAGGAGCAATCAAACTTTGCTTGAATATATCTTGTAACTCTTTATTTACCATACGATTGGTCATTTTGGTTAGTATTATCTTATATCTCAAGACATACTCATTTAGGTTCATTAGTTTCTTATTTTATTTTAGCAATTTAAGCATAAGAAACCCTTTTAAAAATATCAATGGAAAAGTGTGCTAATAATTGTTTTTTAAGATGTTTGAATTCTTTTAAGAATTGGAGAGGTAAATCATAAAACCACTTCATAACATAGTACTTGAGGCTTCTTGGAAATAATTTGATCAAAACTTTATCATTGGAAGCATAGTCAAGGCATGCTGCATAAAATGTTTGAAGATGATGTTTAGGATCACCCTTGACATCATAATGTGAACTTAGGTGCAATGAATCTAATTAGTAAAGGGTGCAAAGATATCTCAAGTGCAAGAGGGTTATGCAACACATCTTGTGAATCTATAACATGAAGGGATTTTAGAGCTTTTTGTTCAATGTTTGTAATATTGTCTTCCAAGGTTTTTATAACTTGAAGGAATGATTGAACTATAGGCCCAATGGGATTTAGATTATCAAGTTGAGTAGTTACCAAAGGGGATGAAAACATGTTTTGAGTAGTAATAAGCATTGAAATCAATATTTTTGTTGAAATAATGGGTAATTCCATAATACATGTATCAATAATAGTTTCAAGAAATAAATTTTCAAACACATAATCTATGCTCCCACTAGATGTAGGTGGATTGATAAGCATTCACTAATTTATAGTACCTTATAAGGATTCACCATTACTAGGTGAGGCATCTTTAGTTTTATCTTGTTTACTTATTTCATCTCTTGGAACATACCAAAAAGTATCTATTAATCCCTTTTTATTAATGATATGAATAATTAATGCTTCTTGATATTTCATTTGGAATCAGGGTTTGCACTAACATTTTCCATTGCTTCACAAATAAAAAATTTAAAAATTGTAACAAATTAAAATAATTGTAAACCCTAATTTATTCTAAGTTTTGATGTTTAAATATCAATTTCACCAAATTTTTAACCCTAAAATGATCTATAATGGGGTTATCTAGATGTTAAAGGGGTATACAAAAATCAAATGGTATAAGGGTCATAATCAAATCTATAGTAGACTAATTATATGCTAAATTTAGATATAAGCATACACTAAGTTTATTATGTTGATATAATCTAAATATGAAAAGTACAACTATGTTAGATATATAAATGATAAAGAAGTGAAGTACTTAGCTTGTTCTAATGCTAATATAGTTCTAGATCTGGAATATATGGAAAGAAAGCGAGAAGGAGATTATAGAACAATCATCAAATTATAGTTTTGATGTTTTTGGATCTATAGAAAATAATGCCATCCTGGGATGATTGCATTGATGCTACTATCTGGGTTTAAAACAAGAATGTTTTGTTTAATTGAATACTTGATAGAGTAATTTTGATAAGTTTGCTTTGGTATCTTTGGTCTTTTCTAGGTTTTCCTATGTAAGAAATGAATGAGGGTTGATATTATATTTATATCAATCCATTTAGATTAATAACTTGCATTAAAACACTTAGGATAACCATTAAGATACATTTCATTTGTAAATTGGATGACTTTAGGGCATTGGATACTTGCATCAAGATAAGATAATAACATCGATGCTACTATATGTCCCAAACATTAGTGTCCAAGGAGAAATAAGTTAGGTATAGGTTATGAACTCGAAGAGATGGAAGATAAGTATATTTTAAGCATTTTGGGAAAGATAAAATACCTAGATCATCAACATAATACTAGTCAGACTAAGAGATATAGGCCAAGGGGCACAAAGATAAATCAGATGTGATATTTATGTAAGTGAGAAAGGCAAATCACTAAGAGGAACAACCAAGGTCTAAGTTTACCAAGTGTATAAGACTAAGGTGTTATATAATCATTGAATATTGACTACAACTATCATAAGCATATCATACTAGTCCCTGCATACATGTGTTATAAATATGTTTAGTAGCATAACATATCAAATACATTGTATAAGATTTAAGCATGAGTATAGGAAACATGTGTAAGCATTAGTATATAATATCAATGTGATAATGTAAAGTGATCATAAAATAATATCTCTTGTATCAATTGTGATCAATAGAATTGATGCCCCTAACATAATGTGTCACAGGGTAGATGAAAAGTCCAACATGTATACATGCATGTATCATGCATCTAGTGTATGTTTGCATCACACTTAAGTACCCGTTAAACATGTGTGTAAAGAAATAATATGTTAAATATACTAATATAAATTAAACAACATATGTAAAATCTAGTAAACATGTGAATGCCAAAAATATTTTTATATTTGATTTATTTGAATATTTTTGTATTTTCTTGATTTTTTTTATTTTTTTGAATTTTTTTAGAAAAGAAAGTTAGAGTTGGTGATCCCATCTAAGCGATGCTCATAAGGTTATATATAATGAGAATAAAGTACAATAATTTGATCATACTACCAAGGATCATATATATATGCCAAATCTAGATCTGTAGATTCATCATACTTCATGTATGCCTCATAGGATTCTATGATTGTGAAGCAATAGTAGAAGCTAAAGTGGTTCATGGAACCCATTATGTAGTGATTTTTTGTTTTTTGGTACAATGTTTGGTCTTTATACCCCCTCTTAAATATGTTGACATGTTCTTATCAACTAGTTGGGCTATGCAGATATAGATGGAAATTTCACAGATCTACTATGTATCTTTGATGCAATGACCTCTTAGATATTGGTCACCTAGGAAAGGGGATTACCTTTTTATTACCCTTTCACTAATGATTAACCTTAATAGGTTGTGTGATTAAATTTATTAGAAAACAAGTTTCTTTTTGTAGCAAATTCTCATACTAAATCCCTAAAATTATGATTACCATGTTGGCATGAATATACTTGAGAAATTTATGCATAATCGAGGGCACTACATAGAGCTTATGATTCCAAGGTCATCCCAATAAAATATTGAAGACTCTAATATGTGGTAAAACTAAAATTTTTGTGGTCATGTGTTGGACTAACTTGTAAAGGTAAATCAATCTCACCAAAAACCTCTTATGCTTTCCCATTGAATGCCTTGATTATCTTAGTTTGGGGGTATAAATCATCATATGTATATCCCATATGTCTGAGTAATGTCATAGTACATACATTATAACTAGAACCATTATTAACCATAACACTATGTATATGCTGATGATTAATATATTCTCTTAAAAATAATGAGTGAAGATCTGAGTCATCATCCAAAATTTCATTGTCATCACATGTAATAGAAAGCTCCAAATAATAGGAGGCATTTTTCATGCAAATGTGCCAATAATACCATCTAATGGGTGACCATAAGGTGGTGTAGGGGGATGTACATGATATGTCATTTGCACTTTTGGTGTTTCCTTATAATGATCCTATAATGGATTATTGAATATATTCTAGTTTTGATGGTCACCACATTGTGACCCTGAATCCTAAATAGAGAATCATCAAATGTAAATTTTTTTATATCAATTAGGTCTTATTTATTATGCTTCAATTTCAAAATTATGTTCATGGAATACCTAACATATTGGTGATAGTCACAATAAACATTTGCATCATATCATTTTGGTAGAGGTCAACTCATATCAACCTCAAAGGGAGGAGGGAGAGATATGAGATGACACTCCACCAACTTCTTAAGGAGTGACACTGGAGACTCAGATAGTTGTGTAAATTTTCTCTTATGTGCCTTGGGTAAGATGAGTCAAATAGCTTTTTGTGAAACTATATTCATGATTGTTATTGCTTCCTTTTTAACATCTATGGATTTTACCTTATAGTTTGTTTTGATATGAAACTTTATATTTGATGTAGTCGATGTGTTGGCTACATACTTAAGGTTGTTAATTAAATGAGTTTCATTTCTTGATCTCAAGCAATATGGCATAAGTCATCAAAATATTTAAAATTATTAAATATAATAGACTCATGTAATGGGGTAAGTAAACCATATTTGAAGATATCCTTAAGCTCTTTATCTACCATTAGATGTTAGTTGTGGAGCCTAATCTTATTGGTTAACACTCATAGTGATGGGGGTTATAAGGGGGGCTTCACCCCCCTTATGGGGTTTGAGGGGGATGCCCCCCTAATGGGGGGTCTAAGGGACATGTGACTCAATGGGGATTTGGGATAATCTCCCTTAAAAGCCATATTTTATATGTATTTATGCATTGTGAAATCTAGGCCGTTTATTATTAGGTCACAGATCTAACGGTATAGCTAGAGTGGCTTTCTTTGTTTCCCCAAGATGACAAAAACACTAAGAGATATGAAGTATGGCTAAATATATTGGTGATTATATTTTAATAGTGGAAACACTATGATTGTGAGAGGTTGATTTTAGAATGAATAATAAGGATTGGCTAATTATGGTAAACGTAGCCCATATTAGGTGAACCACATTAAATCTTATGTCTCCTTTTATTGTTTGCATATTTTCTCTTGTATGTTTATTACACATTAATTTATTTGTTTAGATTAATATTTTCTATCTAGATATAAAAAAATCTCTAACATTAGATTCATCATTTTGGCCAACATTCTCTTGTACCTCAAAACATATTCAGTGATGGGCTCATTAGTTCCTTGCTTGATCTTTTTAATTTGTGCATATGACATATTTTTAGTAATATTTATAGAAAATGTGATATAAAATATCCTTTATAGGTTTGAATACTTTTACAGATTGTATTGGTAAATCATGGAACCATCTTAAAGCATTGTCTTTTAGACTTCTTGTGAATAATTTGTTCAATTTTTTATGATTGGAAACATAATCAAGACATGATGCATAGAAAACATAGATGATATTTTGTGATTATGTAGTAACTCAATCTTTTACACTTTAAAAACTTAGACCTTGGTTTTTCCTCTTATTTCTACACTCTCCTTACTTCTGTAAGCCTCACATATACTATATCTTGTGCCCCTTGGCCTATCTCTTAGTCTGACTAGTCTTATATTGATGACACAAACATTATATGTTTTCTATAATGCTTAAAATTTACTTATCTTAAACCTCTTCAATTTATGAGCCTTTACCTCTTTTTTTACTCCTTAGACACTAACATCAAAGAGAGACAATAGTGTCGATGTTACTATCATGCTTCGATGCAAGTGTCTAGTGTCTTAAATTCATCTAATTTACAAATGAAACATATCTTATTATTCAACCTAAGTGATTTAATGTGAGTTATTACTCCAAAAGAATTGATATAAATATAATATCAACCCTAATTCATTTGTCACCTAGAATTTAGACCAAATATTACTCAAAGAATATTTAATTAAGTAAAGCTTCCCTATTTATTCCTATTTGGATACCAATCATAGGGACTACACATCTACATGTCTAAACTATTAAAGGAAAAACCTAAGATCTTGATTTTCCAAGTTATAATCTAGGTCATTATTGTACTTTATTTATGCACATTGCATGATTCACACACAAGCCAACACATAGGGGAGAACTACATTAATTTCAGGCCCTCATCAGATTATTATATATGTAGGAAATGTCCTTTGATATTAGGGTCATTGGGTTCAATTTAACACCATGTGCCCACTAACCCATTTTACTCCAAGGTCACATTAAAGGTGGAAAGCTAGGGTTTTTACATTTCACAAGGAGGGAATATCCATGACCCATATATAAATGCACTAGATCAAAGGAAAATCCAAACCCATAAGCATTCAAGTGATCACATCCTATTTCACTAGATATTTTATATATGACACTATCATCAGATTGAGATAGTAGCATCCATACAACCATCTAGGGCTGATGTAACCAAATAAGTAGCCAAAGGCACTAGATCCAAAATATGATAATTTTTATAGAACCATCTTCCCACCTAATTTCATCTTGTTCCATATTTGGAACTACACTAACATTAAAACAAGCTAATTACTTCTCTTCTTTGTCATTTTTATATCTAGCCTAGTTGTACTTTTTATATTAAAACTATCTCAACATAATAAATTTAGTGTATCTTTGTATCTAAGTTTAACATATAATTGGCCTATTATAAATCTGATTATCACCCTTGTGTCATTTCATTTTTATATTCTTAATCCTAAGCTTAACGTGAAAACATGTAACATATTTCATTTCAAGGTTAAACATTTGGTGAACCTGATCTTTGAACATCAAACCTTAGGTCACCTAGTGTTTTTTGATTTTTTTATCATTGATTTTTGAATACTGTACTTTGTTGAAAATTTTTAAATTTTGAATTTTTTAAGCAATGGAAAATATTAGTACAAAAACCCGATTCTAAATGGAGGATCAAGAAGTATTCGTTGCTCATCTCAATAATAATAAGAGATTAATAGATGTAATTTTGTATGTTATAAGAGATGAAATAAGTAAAAAATATAAATCCAAGGTTACCTCACCTAGTAATGGTGAATCCTTATAAGGCACTATAACCCAACCCACACTTATCAACCCACATACATCTAATGGGGGCATGGATTATCTGTTTAAACCTTTGTTCTTTGAAACTAATATTGATACATATATTATGAAATTACCCATTATTTCAATAAAAATACTAGCTTCAATACCTATTACTACTCAAAACATGTTTTCATCCCATTTGGTGACTACTCAAATTTCTAATCTAACTCCCAAAGGGCTTACAATTCAATCATTCCTTCAAGTTATAAAAACCTTAGAATACAAGATTACAAACATTGAACAAAAAGCATTAAAATATCCTCATGCTATAGATTTGCAAGACATGTTGCATAACCTTATTGCACTTGAAATATCTTTGAACCCTTTGACAACTAGATTTATTTCACCTAATTTCACATTTTATAATGGAAAGGGTGATACTAAATAACATATTTGAACCTTTTATGCAACATGAATTCACTATGCTTCTAATGATAAACTTTTGACCAAATTATTCCCATGAAGTCTCAAGGACTATGCTTTAAGGTGGTTCTATGATCTACCACTCTAATCCATAAAAGCATTCAAACCTATTATAGACATGTTTTTATCACAATTTTCCATTAATATTTATAAAAAGGTTTATTATGCCCAAATTTCCAAAATCAAATAAGGAACCAATGAACCTATCAATGAATATGTCTTAAGATACAAGACAATGCTATCTAAAATGACCAATCCTATGACATACATAGAGATATAATATATATTCAAGCAAAGTTTGCTTGATCCTTTACATGAGTCCATTGTCTTTAAGAAGTTTAATTCTTTTAATGACTTATTCCATGTTGTATAGGATTGTGAAATGAAGCTTATATATTGAATAAGCTCAAGTATTTAGTAAAAACACTAACCAATTCTACATCTAGTAAAAAATTTTCAATTAAACAAAGTTATATGGTAGAACCTCCTGAGCCTAAAAAAGAAAGAACCACCACGGTTAACATAGTTTCACAACATCCTAATCAACTTTTCTTATCTAATGCACCAAGGAGACAATTTACATGTTTTATTGAGTCCCTAACTTCATTACTCCCATGGTTATTAGAGTGCCATCTTAAATCTCTCCCTCATCCTATTGAGGTTGATATGATTTGACCTCTACCCAAAGGATATGATGTGAATGCTTATTGAAATTATCACCAATGACTAGGACATTATACAAGTAGATGATTTACCTTGAAGCAAAAAATCCAAGATCTTATTGATGACCAAAATCTTTAATTTGAAGATCCTTCAAAGGAATCAAGTTCATAGCTTGGCAATCACCATAAATAGAAAATATTTAACAATACTTTTCTAGACCACTCTAAAATGTAACCAAAAGTCTAAAGGGCATATAATGCACATCCTCCTCCATCACATTTTAAACACCCACTAGATGGGATTATTAGTACTTACATGTGGCATATATTTCCTCTGGTTTAAAGACCTTATATTTATTTTAATGACAATTAAATTAAGAAATATGAATCTAATCTTCATTCTCTATTAATTTGAATATACCTTGATAAACACCCCATATGTAATGTTATGATTGATAATGATGCAAGTAAAAATGTTTGCACCATGACATTACTTACACACTTGGGTTATACTCATCAAGATCTACACCCCTCTACCAATTTAATTAGAGAATTTTATGGGACCTCCTATAAGGTTCTTGGTGAGATTGAATTCCCTTTATAGGTTGGTCTTACACATGTGGTTACTACCTTTTCAATTATCCCTTCCATAAACATTTTTGATATGTTATTTGGAAGAAATTGAATACACACTCTTCGATCAGTACCTTGTGTAGTGCATGGGTTTGTCAAAAACATTGATGGAAATTAGGTAATTATATTTTGTGAAATTCTATATGAGCATCGTCTTTAGTAGAATAAACTTATACCCAAACAACTAACTATCAAGACTACCAAGGCTAATCCACTACAAAATGGTAAGCAATAGACAATCCCATTTTATAAGGCAACCAATACTTATGAGACCATTACATTATAAACATATAATGGATTCCATAGATTCCCAATCCCCTACTAAACACCATATTTAGATACTTATAACACCTACACATGTTCTTATTACTGCTATTCTAAATAAATAAACAAGAACTCAACAATGGTTCCAAAAACCCCTGCTCTAGTTAATCCTACTATTACTTCACAACCATAGAGTCTTATTTTACATATGCAGAGAACCATCGATACCATAGTGATAGATATTACACCTATATATGCTCTGTGGCTGCATACATAGGTATTACACTAGATTTATAGTGGGGAAATACCTATCACTATAGCTAGATAACATCATAGGATGATCTTTCCTAACACCAAAATATCAAAAAAATAAAAAAACATTCAATAAACCAAAAACACTAGTGGTAATTACCTATTCTATTAGATCCTTGGCATCCATATGTTACTTCCATATTGATGAACCACCTATTCAATTACTCCTACACACATATATGCGTCACACTTCTACATTGAGTGTGATATAAACATACATATATACATGATACATTCTTATTTCATATGTTGGGATTTCCCTCTAATCATGTCATATGGACATTAGAGGCATCAAATTATTTGATATTAATACACATAGGGTATATGATTCGATGATTACTTTAAATTATCATGTTTGAGCTTACATATATACTTACACATGCTTTTATCCATGATTATATCTTACATAGGGTACTTGATATACTATAAAATTGATTTTTTTTCTAACACATTTGATCCATGGGATATTATGTGTAGACACTCCTTTTCGACAACTTTTATATCTAAATAAACTTTAGATTGATTTCTACCAAACTATATGAATTAAGCCTAAAAATCATTGAACATCCCAAATTTATCTACATATTGGATGTAAATGCCCAAAATTATGTCATGGCATCCATATTTTAAGTATAACCATGTACACAACAATAACCTCTCATAGATTCATCCCCAGTCAGATTGTGACCAAAAAAATTGACAGTTTTGACTAATTAAGTGGAGCACTTAACTCATTTCTTGAAATGACTAAAAAGATTAAGCACAATTAATTAACCAAATAAATAAAATTAAAATATTAATTAAAAATTTCATGTTGAATTAGTGAATATTTAATTTATAAATAGGATTTTTAACAAAATATGAGGTCATGGTGATGTCATCATCCTCAAAGTCAAGAATTGTAAAATATCAACATAAATGCCATAAAAATCAAAAATATTGAGCCATGCCTCCATAAATGCATAATCAAAGCCTTCATTAATTTCATTTGGAGTTATAACCTTAACCTAGCCCAGCTACACATGAGTTAGAGTTAGTCAAAAACCTATAAATACGAGTGCCATGACCATTCTTAACCAAGATTTTATGTGCAAATAAGTAATGCTAAATTCTCACTAGAAAGATTCATTTCCAAAAAAAGACAATATCTAACTTCCAAGGGGAGGAGAAGAGGTGTTTCTCATAAAACATCAAGCATTGACAAAGACCATTTGTTTACCATGCTGAGCACAAGCCAACTCTTATGCCAACAAGCAATTTGAATCATCAAGGAAGGTAAAAATGTTTGATTTTATCTTCTCATAGACTTTATTTTGTTTGTTACTTGATCACCCTAGTACTTAGGATTATAATATTAGTTATCATTAATTATTTTGGTTTTATCCACTAACAAGGTATTTCTAACATCATATTTATAATCCTATGTTACACTATGACATGTTTATGTTGGCTTTTTATGATTTGATTTATGCACTTCCTTGAGTGTTTTACCTTGCTATCATATTATTTGTTTAAGCATTTGAATATGCTCCTTTTATTGTAAACATATACCTATATATGCTTGTAATGACATTTACATTAGTCATTGTTTATTGTATATAAATTTGAGTAAGTCATGTCCTTTTAATTGTATGACATTTGAACATGACCCTTGTTTATGGTCTTCTTTGACCATTGAATTTTGACTTATTTTTGAGTATTCTTGTGTGTGCTTGATTTTATTATTGAGATTGTATTATTATTTATATGTTTTCATGATCTTTATCATGCATAGTAGGTGTACATGTGATCACATTGGTTCTATTCTCTTTAATGATACATTTACCTAGACATGTTCCTTCTATATGTTACATGGTTACATTCACCGTTGTCTTACCCTTTTGAGGTCAGGTAACTTCTAGTTCCTATATTTTCCTCACCTAAAAGTGGGGCATATTAGTGGAGACATACTTGGGAATCATGTTCTCCACACTCGGCACAATTCTCAGATTCAATGGGGGCATGCTTTGGAATCATGTTCTCCACACTCATTGAATATTTGGTACTTATATCATTTTGAAAATTTAGTTAGGGTATGTCATATGGGTATGGGTTCCACACATTTATAATTTTAAGATTCAGTGGGGGCATGCTTTGAAAACATGTTCTCCATACCTATTTAGTATTTAGCTTCTCTAGTTTACAGTGGAGGTATGTTTTGGAAATATATCCTCCACATTGGTACTTATATTAATTTTTATATTTATCCATATATAGTGGGGTAATGCTTTGAAAGCATGTCCTCCACACTTACAAATTTTTTTGAATTGGCCAAAACACATAATTATATGATTCAAATTCACAATTATGACAAAATTCTATACATTGGTACCATTGTTATACATAGTTTCAACATGAGACATATCTAAGGTACATATGCTATTCAACATGTGCCTAATATTAAAAAATCCAAATCAATTTCAAATTCCAAAACCATTGCTTGTACTAATACCCCACATATGTTTATGGACCATATTGAGCCAATCTATTACAATAATTGATTTACCTTTTGGTATGGTTGAGGTTATCAAATCACTCTCTTGTGAAGTTTTTAGGTTGGACTTGATCATCCAATCTCATCAAGTTATAAGTATCATTGGGTTGCATAATTGAGCTAATCTCAACTATCATGTGGTGTTCCTTCCAATCTCTCTCTCTCTCTCTCTCTCTCTCTCTCTCTTTATCTCCTTAGATATATGCACTTAAAAGATTTATCTATATTTATCCTAATCTTGGTTTTATATCCTTACAAAGATACATATTTTTAAAAATAACTTTCTAATAGGTAAGGCAGTTACATCAATACATAGGTCTACTCCTAAACCTTGCTCTTTCAATTCAATCTATTTCAAGTACTTTTAACCCAGATTATATGCACTAATTATACACTATAACATGATCTTGGTTGTAGGTCAATCACCAAAAAAAGCACTCAAATTTAACTCAAGTAAAGATAAGGTATGAATACACACCTAGGTACTTATTCATTTCCTTTAAAATAACAATTTTATTACTATATTAAATGAGGGGGAATGTAGATAATATTTTATGATTATGTAGCACCTTATATTATACACTTGGAAAATTCAGACCTTGGTTGTTCTTCTTATTTCTATACTCTCCTTGCTTCTACAAGCCTCACATCTACACTATCTTGTGCCCCTTGGCTTATATTTTAGTATGACTATTCTTATATTGATGACATAGACATTATATCTTACTCATAATGCTTAAAATTTACTTATCTTACATCTTTATAAGTTGTGATCCTATACCTATTTTGCTACTCCATAGACACTAATGTCTGAGATAGAAAATAATATCAACATTACTATCCTACCCTAACGCAAGTTTCTAGTGCCCTAAAGTCATCAAGTTAACAAATGAAACATATCCTAAAGGTAGCCTAAGTGATTTAATGTGAGTTATTATTCTAAAGGGATTGTGTAATCACCTAAAAGTGGTATTTGGATGCTAAGAGTGTTGCTTGAGATAACCTATTCCTAGCTTAGCCCTAGACCTATTCTATAGATTTTATCACACTTTTCCATCTATTGTGTGGACCAAAAAAATATTTAATTAGCACAAACACATTCCAAAATAGCATTCTCAAATCTCAACCCATTATGCTCGGTATCGTATCAACTAGACACTAGTGCCACATCAAGGATGCTAGACCCACATGGTGTTAGTGTCCCTAACTGGTTCCAGTGTCCCTTGCCCTAACACTCTTGAACAAATATATTTTCAAAATTATTCCACTCCTAATGTTGGCCTAAGCATATTTTACTATTTACATAAGCTATAGATCACTATAAATACAAGACTATTAGACCTCTATCTACTACTTGCAAGATAGATGCAAAAAACATATTCAAATAAGAAACAAGTTGATAAAAATCAAGGTTATTAATTTCTATTATGTCCTAATTTTTAATACTACCATCTAAAACTACCTTAACCCCAGATTTTAAATATTTTTAATCTCAAGTATAATCAAGGAATTCAAGACCACTATCACTCTAGCATTCACTTACACTATCACAAAGCACTAGGTGGGAGAACTACATTGGGCTTGATCCCTCCTCAAAGTATTGATATATAGTTAACTCTCTTTATAGTGGGGTATTGAGGATGTCCAACCTATCCTACTAATGAACACACATTTTTAGCTCATGCCATACTTGCAAGGAGGATTAAGGTTTACATATTAAATAAAATATTCCAAGCATAATATAGAGTTCTAAATTTCATGCATGTAGGAATATAACCTAGAAACACAGGTGAAGGTGTTACCATAAAATAGGAACAATTCTATAAAGAGGACACTAGTGCCTATTTTAGAACACTAGAACCATATAGCGCTACTATTCAGGTGGGATGCTACTATCTAGTGAATAATCTAACCTAGGGACCTTGTTGATGACATTCAAACCTATCCATAATATAGTTTTTAGCACCCATATCTTCTATGACAATTATTTTTTAGATAAGTCTTTCTTTGCACATATTTATTACTATTTTTAGAAAGTCAAAGCAATTCAAATTTTGTAAAAAAATAGTGGTTATTTATATCATATTATTTCACTAATTTAGACAACTCAACCCTTTAATCTAACTTAGGATTTATATAGTAAAACCTTAAAAGGTTAAAACATATGGTGAACCTGACTTACTTTGAATATTTCTTCAATCCTTATTTTGTATTTTCTAAATTTTTTGCAATAAATTAGGGTTAGATTTTTGTATTTTTTATATTTTTTGGCATAATTTAGTTAATTAAATAATTTTAGATTAGGGTTTCAATTTATTTAAATATAATTTAAATTTTTACAAAGAAACCCTAGATTCAAAAAATCCTAACCCTAGATGATCTTAGGGTTTGTATCCTTTTTTTCCTATTTTCATTAGCTACTTTCAATTTTTTATAGTTCATATTATTTAGTATCTCTATTCTAATCTATTTACTATATTCCATCTAAAAAATCTATCTCTCTTCCATTAAGAAGTGCTAGACTAGGTGGTAATCCATAGAGCATATTCAGATTCCTACTATTTGAGCCTATAACATGGATAAGGAACCTCTAATAACTATAGCTATGCATCCTTCACACCCTGATTATGTGGATTTCAATTATAATACATTTAAAGATGGACAATAAAACCAAGATCAAGTTGATATACATTAAGAATCGAGACACTTTCCATCCACTTAACAATAATGACATAATTATGAACAAAGATGAGGTATTACAAAACTTCATATATATAATTAATGAATAACCCCTTGATCATGCATAGATCTTACAAGCTATATTGGAAATCAAGAGTAAAACAAATAATGATCAATCTTCAACTCCCCCAGTCAATCATGTTGTTACACCTCTAGTTGGGCCAACTCAACTAACTCAACAAGTACATCCTAAAATTGTAACTAAACAACCATCAGTGATAGTTACACTATTTTTGGCTATTTTATCCACTCTAGATGTATAATACCTTATGCATGAGATTCATATGCTATAGTCTAAGGTGTTACATATCGATAAGGGAGCTACTAGGCCATCACATGCCTTGGATTCTAACATTCTCTTACATACACCTTTGGCACATCACATAATAATAATTCCCTTGCCATCTAGTTTTGAGGCACCTAAGCTTACATTAAATGATGGCAAGGGTAACCTAGATCATCATCTCAAAACTTTTCATATAGCATGCTTGGATCATATGTCTAATGATTAGCTTCTTATGAAGTTATTTCCACATAATCTCAAGGATTATTCCCTAAAATGGTTCTATGATCTATTGAATCAATCTATCATACCATTTAATCCTTTAGTCAACATGTTTATAGTAAATTTATCCATCAACATAAGTGATAAGATATCATATGCATAAGTGGCATAATTAAAACAAATGTTGAATGAGCTTATCGTAGATTATGTCTTATGATATAAGACAATATTAGCCAAATTAACTAGTACCATGGTAGACAAAGAGATTCAAGACATATTTAAACAAAGTATCTTATTAGCCTTACATGAATCTATCTTGTTAAAGAAGTTTCCTACATTTACTGATTTGTGCCACACAATCAAGGAAAGAGAGGTTAAGCTCTTATCAATGGGAAAAATCAAGTATACAAATGGTTTATAATCAACTATTAAGAGTTAAAATAAACCTACATATAAGGTAAGGGCCAATGAAAATAAAAATAATCAAAAGGCCATAATCAACATAACTTCTAAGCCATATGCTAGATTGGTTGTATCTACTCCTTAATATAGAGTCTTCACTAACCTTCCAAAGTTACCAACACAAGTTTTATAATAGATTTTAGAATGCAATGTCATATCTCTCCCTCCAATTAAAGAGGTTGGTATGACATGAAATATTCAAAATAAATATGATTCTAATGCATTCTTTGAGTATCATATGGAATTGGGACACATAATAAATAAATGCATAAGCTTAAATCATAAGATACAAGATCTAATTAAGGCTAAAATTATTGATGTGGGAAAACCCAAAAAGGCACCAAAAGCACAAAAAATAGAGGCTAAGGCACTAAATATATTTTTAAATCCATTCCCAAATCACACAAAAAATAAGGTAAGGGCACATCAGGTGTTCACTATACATATCAGGTGTATCCACCACCAGCTTTATATCACATAATTATAGAATAGGCACATCAATTGCATAACATTATTGTCATGTATCATACCATAGTACCATCTAGACCACTTGTTAGATTCTTAAAGTAGGAGATTGTGGATGATGACACATATTTACATGCACTCTTTATATGAGCATACATAAATCACCATCCTATCCAGTGTGTTATGGTTGACAATGGGTTAAGCATTAACATGTGCACTATGACACTCTTACATAATTTGGGATACATAGAGCATGATATATTCCCCATAAATATATTCATTTGTGGTTTCATTGGCCATGTTCATATCTCCATAGAGATATTGTATTTCCATTACAGGTTATGCCAACACACATAGACACTCAGTTCCTAGTAGTACCTAATGCAGGTGTATTCGATATACTATTGGGTAAGCCATAGTTACAATATCTCTAGGCCATCCCATACACAATATAATGATGCTTAAAGTACATACATGCAAATCAAGTGGTTCTAGTGCAATTACCAGTTATAATTCTAACATAGTCACCAATTATAATTCTAGTACCATTGCTAAATATTGAATGATTATCAGTTATAGCTGAGTATACAACTCCTATACATACATCAAATATTTCAACAAAGCCATTAGTGAAGGTGAGGTATACTCTTATGATATTGAGACATACACGTCCTCTACCATGGAGACCATTATTAGAGAGACCCCTACATTAGATATATGTCATATATTCTAGAGGACCTTCCTCTACTCACTTTAGGTCCAGATTAGTATTATTAGGTTCTAGGGGTTCTCAGCATAGGTAACCTATATAACCTACAACTTATTATA
The DNA here is from genome assembly GCA_037957365.1 of Torreya grandis. Taxonomy (NCBI): domain Eukaryota; kingdom Viridiplantae; phylum Streptophyta; class Pinopsida; order Cupressales; family Taxaceae; genus Torreya; species Torreya grandis. The sequence goes on from JARHVA010004756.1 coordinate 666,949, forward strand.
CTAGATGGGTTCCTAAGAACCCTATAGTTTATATGGCATCACAGTCAGTGCCACAAATTTGTAGCATCACTACACAAGTGTATTTAGACATAGATTACTCCACATAATAAGTTATGGGATCACAGTTTCCCTTTCACACAACATGCATGATCACGATTCTATTATTTGACATAGGTCACAGTGATAACGAGTCTCCCATGAGACTCATTGGTTAGTATGGTTCCTACCCTCTTATACATACTTCCTTCTCTCTTGTTCCTTATACATAGCTTATTTTCATTTTCTTGTACATAGCTTAAATCTAGAAAATAAAAAATAATATAAAATGTCAAAATACAAAAACATTCAAATATAACTCAAAAAACAAAAAAATTATAAATTGTATGAATTGCTATGTTTACATTTTTCTCCTTGCTAGACACTACATATGTTAACTATCTTAGTATAGTCAATTTTATCGTACATATATGCTTCACGTGCTATTACCATACTTTAAAATTACATATAGGACTCTGTTCCTCTGCACTGATCCAAACTTGATATTATGTATCCACTGGAGACATATACACTGATCTAGTTTTATTCATTCGATACACCTGCCCACTTGGGGGCATCTCATACATAATTTATATTACTAGGTTCTATCCTTACATTTTATACATTCTAGTTTATGCATTGATATATCTTGATATTGATCACTACTACTCATTGCTTAGATTTTTTGATGACTATCATTAGTTTAACTCAATATATGTCCATCCTAACATTTATGCAAATTTTTACTACATAGTTATACATGTTTTCATTTTTAACTTTCCTAGTTTAGACTTGATTGTGTTTCCTATGCTTCTTCCATTTCAAGGGCATTTGAATATTCCATTGCTCTTTAGATCTATGCCACTTCTATGTATGTATGCTTTAGACATGTGCCCATGTCCCTTGTGTGTGCTTTCATGATTATATATGAGAACATTTGAACATGTCCTTCTATGTGGTTCTAAGCCAACTTGATTATTGCTTGTGTTTGTGGAAATTTGAACATGTATTTATATGTTTTCTATGTTTATATTTAGTGACATATGCCCATGTCCCTTGTATTATGGCCCCTTATCCTACTTTTTCATGCCTCATGTGTTTTACATGTATGATTTCTTGTATGCATCTTCATTGTGACACTTGTATTTTCTTGTTACACACACCTATTTTTGATGCCATGAGGGACCTCATGCATCTACCCTTAATAATTGGGTGTCATGATGGACATCATGCCCCATCCCCCTAGGTAGATACTCAAATTTGTTGTTATACACATTGATTACATCAATATATTTTTTAATCAATAAAGGTAGGTATAACTTGAATTATATCATTCATTCTTAAAAATAATAATCTTATAAAAAATACCTTAAAAAATAATCAATAATTTCTATCACATGAAAAAACTAAACTAATGTTAAAACCTACCACCACCACCAATTACCACCTACCATTATGCAAGAAAATCAACACTAGTTCCTTCCAAATCCTTCATGCTAAAAAAAATCCATTCAAATCCACCCTAATAATGACCAATCCAAAAACTCTCCTTACCTAATATTACCCTATACTATCCCTCATATGGTCTCGACCAATTCTCCAATCTACAATTAAAAACCTGCACTACTCTAAACCATAAACAAGAGTCTATTACCAACACTATCTCCAAAATGTTTCTCTCCAGAGAACAAGGGTCCCTTATCAACCTTTAGTAACCTATACACATGCTAATTCATTTATATCCTCCACAATCACTCTTATTTTTACCGCAATGTTCCTCACCACCCAATTTATTAGTGTGTTTACCACTTCATTTCCTCCCCTATAGGTATGTGAAAATTTGAAGTCTATAAAGGCTTTGAGCTTCTATTTTATAATTTGTACAATTTTTTTTTCCCTCCAAATCTAGGAACCACCATTTGAAATATCATTTACTATAATTTTTGAATCACCCTCCAAGTGTAATTTTTGGTAAGAAAACTTTCATGCTAAATTAATTGCTAATAGGGCATCTTGTGCCTCCACTTCATTATTAGTGCCATCTTGTAATTTTTGAACTCCCATTAGTAAAATGTTATTTGAATCATCTATAATGATGCATCCTACACTTGATGGGCTGGGATTCCCTTTTTCAGCTCCATCAAAATTTTCCTTTATCCACCCTACTTCTGGCCACTACCATTCTCTCACCCTTTCTAAAATTTTCAAAGAGTTTATAGTGTGAGACCTATATGTTTATGGTAGCTTGAGCCAAGGCCAATTACTTTATAGCATGCTATCTACTTGATAAAATGGGTATTTTCAAATTTTTTGATTTCCTACTACTATTTTGACCACTTCTAAAATAGCCAGCTCTATCTTTGCTAACAAGTGATCAAAACTTAATTCCTTACCTTGAAAAATTCTTCTGTTACACTCCTTCTAGAGTTCCCAGATCAACATGAAAGGACTTACCTAACATATACATGAGAATGATGATTTATTTAAATTCAATCTCCATCCCTGAAACATCTCCTTCAAAGTCTTTGGATAAGGAACCTACCAATTCAATTTCTTCAACAAATGCATCTAGTAGTTATTTATGAAATCATAATGTAGCAGTAAGTGATCAAGTGTTTATTCATTTATACTACACATCACACACTAGTTTGGACCTTGAAAGCCTATTTTATTAAGCCTATCCCCAGTCAAAATTCTCCCTCTTAGAGCTAGCCACATAAAGGATCATGCTTTAGGTAAGCATTTTTTATTCCAACATAAATGATTTGGCCATCCCTCCTCTACCTATTCTTCCTTTAGTAGCTTGTAACCAATCTTAGTGTTATACATCCCATCCTTAGAACCACACAACCTCACTTCATTACTACCTCTTACTAAAAACACTTTCCTGGCTTGTAAATTTTTTTAAAGTGTGTTTCGCTGTTCTACTTACAAATTTAAGTCCTTAATAGGTTTTCATACCCAATCTTCAAAACTGTCTACTTCCTTCTTAACTATATAATATTTAATCCTTATCCACCAATTTTATTATATTTCTCTTTGACTTTCTATTAACCTTGCATCTCCTTTCAAGACTGGATACCCTCCCAAGAATCCTCCCAAAAATTAACTTGTTCCCTTGAGTCCACCTATCATGATAAATGATCTGTGACTAGTTGTCTGCATGAAATCATAAAATTACAAATTGATAAACCTTTAGGTGGGTTTTGAATAGTGATATTTTTTTCCTTTTGTGTATTGTCTAGGTACTTTCTTTGGAGGATCCTCACCTACTTTTGCTCAGGTTTACTGACCATGCCCCATATAAGTTTTACTCCCATTGCATGATTCATCAAATCCCATTTCTGAAGCCCCACCCCACCTATAAATTTTGGCTTACATACTTTATCCCATGCCAACAATGGGACCTTCTCCTACTCATTACTTCCATTCCAAAAAAACTCTCATTTTTTGTTTTATTATTGATATTATCTTTGCTGATAGCTTTAAACACATCATTGAAAAATTTAGTATAGCTAAAATGACTGATTTAGGCATTAGAACTCACCCTAAAAATGATAACCATATTACCTTCCATCCCTTCATTCTACCCAAATAGCTATCAATCAAATGATTATATATATCAGATCTACGTGCACCTTCAAAGAGTGGAGTACCTAGAAATTTCCTTGACAACTTCCTTATCTTTATTCCTAGGGTTCTAGTTATTTATCTTTACTTATCCAACTTTGTATTGAAGAAGAGAATATCTAACTTATGCTAATTCAACTTATAACATGAGGCTATGAAATACTTTTAAAGTGTAGTTTTGATGACATAGGCTTCTCTTGAAGTATATTCTCCTAAAAGAATCATATATTCAATAAACTACTGATGTATGACTACCTCCATACCTTGTGCTATACACACTCCCCTCCATTTACCTTCACTTATAGCCTTACTTATGCACCTACCTAAAACCTCAACCATTATGATAAACAAAAATGGAGACAAAGGGTGCCCTTGTTGAAGACCTCTACTAGTTGAAAAGAAACCTTGTAGATTATCATTAACTAAAATTGAGTACCTGGGAGTCTCGATGCAACTCTTCACCCATGAAATCTAAGAGGTGCTGAACCCAAATTTTCTAAGTACTTTTATTAGGAAGGATCTATCAACTTGGTCATTAATCTTTGTAAATATCTAATTTTACCAACATACTATCATTTTTGGCCTTCCTTATCAAATATATTACCACATACACTATAATAATTCCTTTCATAATCGAGCAGTGTAGGATGAAGCCACTTTGTTCCTCTAAAATAATAACCTTTAATACTTGCTTTAGATTATTTTATATTACTTTGGAAACCACCTTATAAGCCATATTTCACAAATAAATGGGCTAAAAGTCATGAAAAGTCTAGAAATCCTTCTTCTTAGGGATAAGTTTAATAAAAGTGTTATTCATGTCCCACAACATGTAGGAGTGCATTCAAGATTCCTCCACTACTTCCCACAAATATTCCTTAATTATTTCACACAAGGATTGATATAAGCTCATAAGAAACCCATCTAGTCCTAGCACTTTGTCTCTACCTTGCTGAAACATTGCTGATTGAATCTCTGCCAAAGACACCACCTTGTTTAGGATTTGGTTCTACTGATCATTAAGCAATTTTTGTATAAAATTTAACATATTTTCCACTAGATATTATCTATTTATGATTTTTGTGTTTATAAATTCATAAAAAAACCTTATTTCTTCTCTATTAATAGCTTCTTGCTCTTTCAGAATCTCCCCTCCACTGTTCTTTATCTCTGAAATTTTATTTTTGCTCCTAGTTTTCACCAAATTAAGAAAGAACTTTGTATTATGGTCTCCTTATTTCAACCAACACTTTTAGGATTTTTTCTACCAATATATCTCCTCTCTGGCTATAATTTGTAAATACTTACCATTTAGGTCATTCTCTCACTTAAAATCAAATTCATCCATACCATGAGTCAGAACCTTTGTATGTGGTGATTTCAGCTCTTCTTCTAACCTCACTTTCTCTTCAAAAATATCTTTAAAATGTTGTCTCTTCCACTCTTGAAAGTTTCCCTTGATATACTAAAGTTTAAAAAAAATATAAATGCTTTAGGTCCTTCTAGTTGAGGGGCATTCTTCCACCATGCCTCAACTAAAGGTTTTAGGATCTCATCTCTCAGCCACAAATTCTTGAATTTAAATAAGTTCCTAGATAGGGTAGCATCCTTTGACACTAATAGAGATATTGGATAGCTATTTGACCCTAAAATTACCAAGATAAATGATTCCACCACATAAGACTTATCACCCCATTTACCTGATAGAAAGAAATGATCCAATATATCTGATATTTTTGTGAAGCCCTTACACCTGTTTGTCCAAGTAAGCTTCCCTTTCTTTGTAAAAAATTCCTATAGATCATTCAATAAAATAAACTACTAAAAATACAATTGAATAATAATTAACTTTCTTAAACCTCCCATTTTTTATTTGCATGAGAGGGTGGCATTGACATCTCCCCCTAATACCACCAATGCATCACCCAAAGAATGGAAAGCCTCTGTTAACTATTTCAAAACTTCCCTTTTTTGACCTGTACCCATAGGACCATACACATTAATAATGAAGACCAACTCCTTCATCAATTTTGAGACCACTTTTAACAACTTCTAATGTCTATTTTTCACCACATCATTTACCCTTACTTGACATGGATTCCAAAGGATAGATAAACCACCCAAATCACCATCTACTTCCACAAAGCTACCCATCCATTGTTTCAATTTGCACATAAGTTTGTATACACTTATTTATCTAGTTTAGAATCTTTTAATAGAATGTAATCTGATTAGAACTGATCAAACCCCTACTTAATCAATCACCTCTTGTTAGGGGCATTATAGCCCCTAACATTCTAAGATATTACATTCCTAGTGACTTGAGAATGGACAAGCCCTTCCCAAATCTTAATTTTATTTGCCCTTTTATGTTTCCATCCAATTCCAATTTGACATTATTCCTCAAGATTTCTTTTCACCAATGTTAATATTATCATATATTGACATGCTCTATTTTATGGTTCCCTTCTCAAAAATTCCTTCCTTCACCTCACCATCTGAACTTTATTCATCATCCAAAAAGCCACTATCTCTACCTTCTTTCTCTTTGCAAATTGGAATTTTTAGTAAAGTGTCTACACATGTGATTTAACTCTTTCTAGGCTATGCTTATGGAAAAAGGATTTCTCTTATACTTATTCTTCCATTGTCCTGCTAGCTGAGGCCTCATTTACTATAGCTACAAACTAAAGGGGATTAGCTAAAGATAATAATCCCATGTTTGGGGTGTTTATTGGATCCATATTTAAATAAGGGGGTAGTTCTACTTGAATATTATTTTCCATTGATTTAATGACCCAACCTTCATCCAAATTAGTGTTTAATTTATTTCTATCTTGTTTAACTAGCTGTTTCTTTTTTGGTTCCAATAATTTTCTAATTGGTACTTCATTTTCTAGAGTTTTCCCTTTCCTATCATGAATGCAATCAATACTTGTATAACTAGAGTTTTTAAAAATGTTTTATTTAGTAAAGCACTCTTCAACTACAATATGTTGCTTCCATATTCCTTCATTTGATCTGATCTCTATTTCTTTTAGAAGGGGAGAAATGGTTTCTATTTTATACAAATCCTTATATACATACTTTGATCATTTTTATCTATAGCTTATTTAGATTTTATAAAATAAACTAATCTATCACCTAAAACCATTAAGGTTTCAATATCCCAATATTCAACAGGAAGACTATGTAAGGATATCCAAACCAAACCCTCCTCAATCAATTCTTTCAATGGATTGAAGTGACAAATCTAGTCTTTTATGAAGAAACCCACCCCCTCCATAATAAAGTGTCTATTATTTAATATCCACCATTTTGTTCTTTTTGAATCACATTCTACAAAGAAAAACCCATTCGACAAAGGTTTGAGTTTAGTCAAGGTACCCCATACCTCATCACACCATGCGTAGACCTTGTTGAAATTTGCATGCTCACCTACCCATTTCATAAAAAATGCCTTTTTTTTAACTCCTTAATGGTCTTGATCCATTCCTTACCAACTATTTCACATGAAATGACTCTATCTTCCTTAAATTAAAACTTCATCCATTACCAACCTTCTAACTTATTAGAGTCTTTTAGCTTCCAAAGTTTGTTGAAGGATTTATTTTCTTTCTGAAATAGACCTACAAACATTTTTTGATAGCCCCAACCTAGATACCTAGGCCTTGTATTATTTTGTTGAAATGGTTGTGGCCCTAATTTCCTCCATAAGAGATCCTCCTAGCCCCAAAAATGAGTCTCCAATAACTTATTGCCATCATATCTTGAGAAAAAATCCCTACATGGAGATTGGAATGCCCTTGTCAACCACCATGGCCCAAACCCTAGTTTGCATCCTTGCTGTGACATCTTGGTTACAGAGACCCAATACTATTTAAAGTATAGAGTTTTGATCCTTAAGATCAGTTAACACTCTTGTGCTTGATTACATCAATCTTGAAACCCTTATGAAATTCTATATTACAACATACATCTTACACTATATACTTATGTTTAGATTCTTTTATATTTTGATGTTATGTTTGCACATTATATTAGAATATCATGCAGTTATCATATATGATCCGACTACCACATTTTGTATAACTATTTTCTTTTGAGGATAGTTCTTGCATAGGTCAACAAATACCCTCAAAAGAGGGGGAATTCATAAGGGTTTATCATAGAGACCAGGCTCCTACATTGCTATTCATAGATCATATATAACACATAAGCTTAGATTTAGAAATCAGACATAGGTCAAACACAAGAAAAAATAAGGACTCAAAAAGTAGTTTAGTCACCCATAATTTATATCAAATAAACATTAATTACCAAATTAGGACACTAGTACCATAAGGCATTCATGTCTACTACATGGCACTACTATATAGCAGCCCCAAATTTAGGGTAGTCTAGATTAGCTAGAACAATACACTAGGTACAATACATATTTACATAGATACATTCATAGGTTTGATAGTTATGTTTAGATTTTGCTTAGATACACTCACTTGTAGCTCAAATTCATACCAATTTTTCAAATTGGGGGAGTCACACACATCATGATCACTCCAACATAGATACAATTATTATATACTCAATCCATATACAATATACTCAAATATTAGATTGGGGGCATGTGTGTGACACATAGTTTCTATATGATCAGTTACACACAAGTTGATCAAATGGAATGAACAACTCCATGTCATTATCTATGATTTATACACTTTCTATCATATTCCATGTTATCACTAGTTTCATACCTTACTCCATCTATAGTGGTTTGCATTCCTAAGTGGCAAAGAGTTGCCTAATGTACCTGAGTGGCCATGGAGCCAACTTACATAGTTAAATACTTTTAACACTTTGTGAAATTTAGTTTTAGATGCATATACTTCACATAGGTGGATAATTATGGATTCATAGCCTACTTGAGTTTTTGAGCCATGCACATGAGATGGTTAGACACACTTATATTCTTATCCAACCTATTCATAGGTCATAATCCATCGAGTAAGGGTGGAGAATGATGGAGTCAAAACTAGATTGAGTTATTAAGCCACCCACATATGAGGATTGAGCAAGATATTAACATAATCCAAGTTATTCAATGATTTGATCACTATGTACACTTAAACACACACAAGTCATCACTAAGTTCATGTATTGGTTCACATACCCAACGAGGTGATTCATTCATTTCCTTTTTCCTATCTCTTTACTTAGTTACTTTATTCAACATAGTCTTTTACTTTTGAGAATATATTAAGTAAGGACCTATTTTTAAATGTTTTATTGTAGGTCATTTCTATGGATCATGTTTCAAATGTGTAGACCCAACTTCATATACTTAGACTCAGCTACATGGGCTTCACTTCTTAGGTAAGTCTAGGTACACTTATTTTTCCTTTATATTAGTCATTTCACTTTGATAAATTTATAGGATAAAGGGGGGGGGGGAATTTAATCACCTAAAAGTGTTATTTAGATGCTAAGAGTGTTGCTTGAGACAAACTATTCCTAGATTATCCCTAGACCTATCCTAGAGCCTTTATCACACTTTACCAACCATTTTGTAGACCATAGACATCTTCAATTAGCACAAACATAGTCCCATAATAACATTCCTAGATCCTAACCTATTGTGCCTATCAACCTACCAACTAGACACTAACACCACATTAAGGACAATAAAACCATATGGCACTAGTGTATCCAACTAGGCACTAGTGTCTCTTACCCTAACTCTATTGAATGGATATATTTTCAAATGTATGCCCCTCTTAAGGTCAGATTAAGCACATTTTATTATTTTTAAAATCTACGAATTAGTATAAATACAAGACTATTATAACTTTATCCACTAGATGGAAGATAGATGCAAAAAGCCTATTTAAGTAAGAAACAAGTTGATTAAAATCAAGGTTATTAATCCCTATTCTACCTTAATTATACATACTACCATCTACACTTTACCTAAGCCTAAATACCAAATATTTTCAATCTTAAGTACACTCAAGGCAATCAAGGCCACTATCATTCTAGCATTCACTTGCACATGTACCAAGCACTAGGTGGGAAAACTACATTGATCTTGATCCCTCCTCAGAGTATTGATATGTAGGCAACTCTCTTCAAAGTGGGGTGTTGGGGATGTCTAGCCTATTCTATTAATTAGTACACATTTTTAGCTCATGCAATATTTTTAAGGAGGATTAGGGTTTGCATACTAAATTTTATATTCAAGGCACAATATAGAGTTCTAGATTTCATGCATGTAGTAATAAAAATAGAAACATAGGTGTAGGTATTCACATAAAATAGGAACAGTCCTACAAAGAGGAAACTCACACCATTTATAGGACATTAAAACCACATGACACTATTTTCTAGGTGGGGTGCTACTGTCCAGTGAAGAATCTGACCTAGGAACCTTGTTGATGACACTCAGACCTATCCATAACCTAGTTTTCAACACCCAAATCTCCTTTGATAGTTTTTTTCTAAATAAGTCTCTATTTATACATATTTATTATTATTCTTAGAAAGTCAAAGAAATTCAAATTTTGTAACAAATTAGTGGTTATTTATTTCATATTATTTTATTGATTTAGATAACTTAGCCCTTTAATATAACTTAAGATTTATACTTAGTAAAACCCTAAAAGGTTAAAAAGATTCATATAAATACAAGATCAATCCTCATTCATTTCACACCTAGAATTTGAACCAAAGAACACCCAAAGAACATTAAATTGAGTAAAACTTCCTTGTTTATTCCTATTTCCATATCAGTCATAGGGATTTCACATATACAAGTCTGAAGTACTAAAGGAGCGGCCCAAGATCTTGATTTTCCGAGTTATAAACTAGGTCACTGTTGTAATTACTTTACACACATTACATGATTCACACACAAATTAATACCTAGGGGACAACTAAATCAATCTGATGCCTTCTTAAGAGTTTTATCTATGTAAGCATTGTCTTTTGATATTAGGGTCATTAGGATCAACTTGACACCATATGCCCACTAACCCATTTTTCCTCAAGGTCATATTGAAGGTGTAAATCAAAGGTTTTTCCATTTTACAAAGAGTGACTATCTATGACCTAGATCTAAATGTACCAAAATAAAGGCCAAGACAAAACCAAAAGCATTCAAGTAGTTGTATCTTGTTTCACTAGATATTTCATATAGGACATTATAATCAGACTCAAATAGTATCATCAACACAACCATCTAAGGCTAACATAATTATGCAAATAGATAAAAGCACCAGATCTAAAATTTGATAATTATTATAAAACTATTTTCTTGCCTACTTCAATCATGTTTTAGATCTAAAACTACATTAGCATTAGAATAATCTAAGTACTTATCTTCTTTATCATTTTTATATGTAGCCTAGTTATACTTTCCATATTTAGACTATCTCAACATAATAAATTTATTGTATGCTTTTATCTGAGTTTATCATCTTGTTGGCCTACTATAGATCTGATTATCACCCTTGTGACATTTCATTTATATATTCTTAACCCTAAGCTTAAATTGAAAATATACAGCCTATTTCATTTTAGGGTTAAATGAAAAGATTAGAGATGTTATTTAGGATCATCCTTATCATCATAAAGTATGAACTTGGGTACCACAAAATTGACTAGAAAAGGGTGTAAAGATATCTCATGTGTAAGAGGACTATGTAATATATATTATGAATCAATAACATGAGTATAATTTAAATCATTTTTTAAAAATATCTATAACCTTAGGTTCCAAATATTGATTAACTTGGAGAAGGGTTTACACAATAGACCCATTGGGATTAATATTTGATATTTGGTAAGTCACCAAAGGGGATGTAAACATTGATTGTGTTGATGTAGGCATTGAAGCTAGTAGTTGAGCTGAAGTATTGATTATTCACGTGGAGGATGTAGCAATATTTATTTGATCTTTGTGGAATAATGATTGTAATACATATCTTGTGCCCCCACTAGATGTAGAAATCAAAGGTTTGCTTAAGGGAAGGGATAATGGGATTGAATAAGTTGAATTACCATTTCAATATCTATCATTACTATATGTAGATACTTTAGCCTTAGCATGTTTACTTATTTTATCTTCTATGACATACAAAAATGCATCAATTAATCCCTTATTTTTTTGAGATGATGAATTCATGATTCCTTATTTGTAGTTTTAAGATGATATTCATTACTAACATTTTCCATTTATTATTAAAAAAAAAAATATACGTATAACAATGGAAATATTTAAATTTAAAAAAAGATCACAAAAATATGGAAATTATAGAAGGCTAAAAACCCTAGAGTAAACTATGGTTATGCAAGAAGACTCAGAGGTCAAGTTCACTATATGTTTGAACTTTTTGGAATTAAGGGTAAAGATAATATCCTAATCAACTAATAATAACAATATTCTATAAATAAGCAAATTAAATAATTCAAATTCATAGTATATATTGATATAATGCTAAAATACTAGATTATGCTAAATATAGAAAGTATAGTGCCAAAATAGTAATTTGATTGCTTAAACATGGAGTAATAATTAGATTATTATATGATGTGTAAGTAGATCTAAGAATCACATGTGTAAAAATAGTTAAAATGATGCTTAATTGTGATTCATTTGATTCTAAAAATTATCTCTCTATCATTTTGGACACTATCATCGAAATAGGGACACTAACATTGACACTTTTATCCTAAAACCAATGCTTGTTTATAGTGAAGTACAAGTCATTTTATGGAATTTTTAGTTGTGCATGTTAGGGTGCCTTTTAGACTATCTATTTAGATTGTGCACACAAGTTTTGGATATCAATATGTAGCTCAGAACTTTAGGTCCTCTAATTAAGGCATGCCACCTTGAAAAATAGTGGTTAGTGGGATCAAGTGAAGTTGAGTTGACCTCAAATACCCCTCAGTTAGTGATCACTATCTACATCTCCCCTAATTTGTAGGTGGCCTCAAATCGATGTAGTTCTCACCCTTATGTGGGCTTCTCTATAAACAATTATGCAATATGCTATATACTAGTGCATGTAGTGATGTAGCTTGTAACTTATAAAATATTGATCATAAGTTTCTATTTGGATGCTATAGACCTATACGAATACCTATAAATTATATGGAAATAGGGAAGAATAGGGCAATTTCGTCAAGTTTGAGAGGTGATTTTAGATAGACGTGTGCTTGAATAGTACTTGATATTACTTTATATAATGAATGGTCTTTGGATTATATTTATAAAACACCATTTGAAATTATCTAATGATAGGGTTGAAATAACACTATAGGCTAACCCATACATATTGAAAGATTTATAAATTTGAGTGCTTGCAGGTATGGACACTAACATTAGAACTTAGACACTACCGTTGATCCTAGTGTCCAAATATAGATGGTAGTGTCTAAGAGAATAGGAAAATATTGAAGATATGTAACTAATAGGGAAGGATATATTAGGTTTTAATCATATTATGGGCTATAGGTGATCTAGGTAATCATGATATCTATAAGATAAGAATTTAGGCAAAGTGAGATGGAGAATGCAAGCCTTTTAGTAGTGGGAAGGTCTTAAACTGAAGGGTTGAGCCATGAGTGATATTTTACAAATATATAATACTAGTTTATCATATAAAATCCATATTGATCATCTACACCTACAACCTTTCTAAGGTCATGGTCCTCCATGAATTATTTAATTTCTAAGTATCTTATCCCTTTGTTGTATTTTCATATTTAGTAAGCTAGAGTGAAAACTTAGTTTCAAGCTTTTACATTCATATTTGTACTTTATTTTATATCTTATAATGTTAGTTAATAAACATAATTTCTATGTTATTAGGGTTAATATTCAAAAATAGGGTAAAACATATTGGTTAACCCAAATATTGTATCTAACATTGCTAAACCATAGGTTTCCCTTGGGGTCTCTTCATTATAAGGCTTCAAATTTATGTATATAAATTTTATTTTTAGTTTTACTCTCTAGTTTTCCCTAATACACAAATTAAACATGGCTATAATTAATGTGCATAGTTTATATTTATTATCCCAACCTATGGTTTTAATTATTAAATTTCTCTTTCCTTTGATAATAAAAATATGTAATGTACATGTAATTCAATGGATCCTTTCTTAATTCATAATGTTGTAATATTCAATTTGAGTTGTTTTATGTCACCACTAGGTGTCAAAGGGTGTGTATAGCTCTTTTTTTTCCTCCTCCCCATAGACCTACAATTTTTATTAGCTTCTATCCCACTCACATTATCTTACCAAGGCTTATATTGAATTATGTGGTCCACGTTGTCACTATAGGATGAGGTAGGTGCCCTACCAACATGATAGAAAAAAGGACTTAGTAAACTTGTTCCTCCTCAAACCCATTAACCTCCCATGAGTAAATTCAATCAATCCAGAGGGTATGATATTATTGATCAACTAGATAATCCCTGTGTTAATATTTGAATCCTTGAATTATTAAAACAATCACTTATATATGAGGACATCTTAAATGATGCATTATCCGAGACCACTCTTCCTAGTAATACTAAACCAACATACTTTACTTCTCTCAAGAATACATTAAAGGATACAAATAATGTTATTTCCATCCACAAGGAGGACTTACCTACATGACACATAATAGATCAAAATCTCCCATTAGTTATTCAAGTTCATACCAAAGTAATCAAGCATGTGTTGATGTATAATGGTTTAGGAATGAATATCTATAACATAAATTTATTAAAACAATTAGGTACCAATATGGATGCTATTCAAAAAATAAGATCAAACTAATTAAGGATTTGATAACATTCCACACTAAGTGCATGGGTTAATATCATTGCATATGAAATTAGGACCCAAAATAGTCCCTATTTTATGTTAGGTTATGCATAATTATTTATAATATATTTTACTTTTAGGGAAACTATGAATACATGCCATAGGATTAATTCCCTCTACAATACACTGATGTGAAAAAGTCATGCATGATGACTATTTGTATACTTTTCCTATAGATGATAATTATTTTAGATATTGTAAAGTGAGACAATCCATTAATCATATTTAATAACATTTTGGGGATTATTATATAATACCCACATCACAACCCATCCAATTATAGTAGATGAATACATGTGAGGTGGGTGAATCAAGTAAAGAAAATTATAAAGAATAAAAAATTCACATTAATGAATAGACAAAGAAATCACCACAATTTATTGTAGTGTAAAAAGAGATAATTCTAGATCTCCCTCTTTTGGTTAATTCTAAAAATCTTGATTACAAACTCACATATTTGTATGACAGTGACAATAATAATGATACACAAGATCTAATAAATGATCAATTTTGTAAACTAAATTTCAATCATATTGATCTAGAGAAGTACCTATTTCATAATATGTTTACACCTATTGGTCTTAGATAATATCAATATAATTCATATAAAATGAATAATGATAATTTAAAGGTTCCTACTCCATAAAATACAAAGGGAAAATGAAAGGCACCAATGTCAAGTCATCAAAATAATTTAAATGCCAATAATAGCTACAATGTTATAATACACCATGATTCTCCTAAGATACAAACACCATTAAGGAATTTTTTTTAAAAGTCAAGTATGACATGGGAAAAAGAAAAAATATAAATTTCAAAGTATAAAAAAGTTTTTAGGCACAATTCATTGAACAATGTGTAATTTTCTAGGGACAACATGTGCTATTGCAATACAAGTGACAATTATTCAAAATAAACCCAATATTATCCTAAAAATGTTACTTGACAATCACTTTATTACTTTACCAACTAATAGACATAGAGATATAAGAGGCTTATCACATTAGGAAGGATAATTATGTTGTGATTACCAAAAAAATTAGAGGGAATAACACATGCATATATTCATTAACTATAACTAAAAATTCAAAAATACGAGCGTGAAATAATTATTCAAGTTATTCAACCACTACAACAAAATTTCCACCAAGTTAAAAATTAACTCATGTCCATCAAGGTACAAACACAAGTCACAAATGTTTATGGCAAGAGATGATGGCCATAATATTATTTATTGAGGGGGCATATTGGCATCACATATATATTGATGAGGGTGAATACCTAAGCACCTATAGTCTACCTTCCTTACAAGAGTTACGATATAACATTAATCAATTATAACACATTACCTTGTTTAATATCAATTGGACATGTCACTTTTATAATCAATTGTGAAAAAATAGTTTTTGATACATGTATATGGGTAATACACCCCATAAGTTAGTCAAAACTTACATTGGGTCAGTAGTGTAGACATCTAATTCTGGTCACAATTGGATTTTGACTAGACTTCAGGATGATTCCTACCAAACATTGTAATTTAAGCCTAAGAATTACTAAATGTCCCAAATTTGGCTATGCATCATTAACCAAAGATCAGAATCATGTTGAGGCATCCCTATTTGGGATACTAGCCCATACGCAACAATAACCTCTCATGGATTCATCCCTAATCAACTTACAACATAACAACTACCAATTTGGCCTATAAACCTATTAAATGGGGCACTTAAACAAATATCAAATATTTAAAGTGATAAAAGGCTAATCAAAGTCAATTAATAAATTAAATAAGATTAAATGCCTAGTTGAATTATCCATTTACTATTAATAAATATCTAGAAATGAAAATTTCAAAAATGAAAATATCAAAGCCTTTCATCATTGCCTTTATGAGTTGTCAAGCTCTTTGAAAATATCCTAAAATATCTAATTTGAGAGCCATGCCTAGTAATTACAAATCATAAGTACTTGACAACTATTAACTCAATTGGAGTTAGTTTTAACTCACTTAGGGTTAGTTTTAATCCATTCCATGTTTAAACTCAACCTTAACTCACCTTGGGTGAGAGTTAATTCTTAAGGCTATAAATACAAGGCTATACCCCTTTATTTCTAATCTTGGATATTGTAGAGTTATTATGTAGGGTTTCCTCCATAAACCTCATGCAAGTAATGTTACCATGCCCAAATCTTAAGCCAAACAAATCACAAGCCAAGGTGACAAGGAGAGAAGGATCCAATAAAACTCCATTATCAAAGTCCTATTGATGGACAAGATGAGAAATACATTCAAAAAGCCATTTGGGATCTCCAAGGAATGGTAAAAGAGTTATTTAATTTATGTTTTTGTTGTGCTTTCATTTAGTTTTGTTACCTAAGCTCTCCCTAGTGTCTAGGATAGAGGTGCTAGGATTTTATTGTGTTTATTTCATTTGTTTTATGAGACTAACACAAGACTAATTTCCCTTATTGGATTCCTTAATCACATAATGACATGCATGATTAGACTACACATCTCATAAAATTTCTAAATATACATTTAGATCATCTTTTTATGTTTTTTTTCTCATTTTCATCTAAATTTCACATTTTTTATATTCTAACAAACAACAAAATCACTCTATAGAATGGTATAATCACTCTACAAAATGGTAGTATCACTCTAAATGAATTGATCTGAATGTTAGAATTGCTCTACAGAATGGCATAATCACTCAAAATGGCAAGATCACTCTATAGAATGATGGGATCACTCAAAATGGTGGGATCACTCTAAAGAATGACACAATCTCTCAGAATGGTGGGATCACTCTACAAAATGGTAGGATCACTCAAAGTTACAGGATCACTTTGAAGAATGGTGGAATTTCTCTATAGAATGGTGAGATCACCCTACATATCAATGAGATCACTAGGCCACAAAGTGGTTAACTTTTGGGGGCTCATTTGGGGTCATCTAAACTCCATTTTTGATGTTTTTTAAAAAATCAACATGTCTTATCCTAATTTTTTAGAATATTCTATTAGTTTACCTTCAATTTGCATAAATTTTTATAAAAATATATACCATTCATTTTTTTTAGGACCCAAAGGCCAAAAGAAGAAATTTAAAACACTCTAAGTTACAAATTTCACATTTCAAAATGATGTTTTAAAAATCTTTTTTCTTAAGTCATTTTTTGTTTTTAAAAGTTTTTAACAAATGCTAAGGGGCTCAAAATTTCACAACATACATAATTTTGGTGTTATAAAATGAAATATCACATTATTTACATACTCTTAAGAGTTTTTTGTCATACACTTGTTTGTTGAAGTGTTTTGTTTAACAAGATGAGTGACACATGTATGCTCTCCCCCCCACCCCCTTTAGGAAACTTGAGTGACCAAAAATGCTCATTCTTTGCCTTTATTTCTCTAGTCAAAAAGCATGAAAATAAAGTTTCCAAATCCCTCCCCAAATTTTTATGATTTGGGTGACCCCAAAATGACCATAAATTTCTTTCACTTGTCTTTATTTTTCATGCATTTTGGCTTATGAGTGGGAGTTCATCGCCTCCTCACGAGTTATATAGGGAAACATTGACCTGAGAATTCATCTTCTGACATTTTTTTAATCCCACTCCATTATGGGGTATATAAATTAAGGGAAACCCATTGGGATGCTTATTTTGAATGGTTAAAATAAGCTCCATTAGTGGTACTTAGCCTCAAAATGTAAGGGCAACTCAGACATCACACTACACTAAGAAATTGATGGATGTAGTAGTTGTGAAAAGGACAAGACCTTTTCACAACAAGATAATTGACATATATCCAAATGACATGAATGCATCTCTAGTGTTAACCACACTTGGGAATATTTAAAAATGAATGAAAATTGATAGTTTAAACAACCCCACTTACCATAGACATATTATTGATGTAGGGTGAGTAGCCCAAAGTTTCATGTTACTGTACAAACTCTTAAAAGAAGAGGGGGCCTAAAAACCCTAATTTTCATGTGATTTTAATTTTTGGATTAAAAAATAAAATCCTCTCAAGAGCAAGTATATTTATGGAATTTGATAGTACTATACAACCTTGTAAATTTAAGCTTTAGGATGTCACACTTAGGTGTTTATGTCATTTTCCTTTCTTACTTGGTCTTGAGTCTACCCATTTATTTATCATACTAAGTCAAAATGAGTCTTGTTTATACATCACTCCTTTGTTTTAGGAGGTGTTATGCTATCCATTTGACACCTCACCTTTGCCTTAGTCTTTTATCAGAACCTTTATGTGTGTCATTTGTTTGAAAAGGGAAGCGTTATGATGCCAATTTCATTCCAAGTCTTGTGCCTTAGAGTCTTTAAAAAAACATTTATCATACCTTTATAACATGATAACATCATTACACTACTCAAATTATTTCACAAACTTATTGCCTTGTGTCCAAAATTTCAAAATTTTAAAATCATGTGTATATTTTGGATCTATACCTAATACCACCATGTTCTTCATTCTTGTATAGCTTGATGTTTATTTTAAGAAGCTTATTTTATCAGTTGAGTTCTAAATTAGCCTTTAAAAGTTCAAATCCAAACATTAATTGATTTATGCTTATGCCTCATATAATTTTGGCCTAGACATTGATCTTTCACTTTTGGGTTGTGTAACTTGGGTTAATTCATTATTTAACTTAAGAAATATTTTTATGCTTAGATTTGGGGAAGTAGTCTATCTTCCATATTCCTATAGTTCCATGTCTTTTTACAAATGATCAAGTTGTCTAAATCTGAATGCCTAGTTTATGCCAAAGTGTTTTAAATTTGTTAGATTAACTCTGTTACCTTTTAGGCCTCATTTTATTTAAAGTATAGATTTTTTGCCTTTTCTAAAAGACCTAGTAATACCTATTTTGAGCCTTATTTTCAAAAATACCTAATAGCCTTTGTTTCTTTAGACCTAGATTAAACTTGTTTGGAATAATATGTACTTAAGTTTGGCATTTCAATTTTTATTGATCCACTTGACCATTTATCTAAGACATTTGACATTAAAATATTTTAGTCCAATTCTTAACATTGATCATTTTGGATATACAACTCCAATTTTAGAGCAAGTTAGACCATGTTTGGACCATTTATCCTTTGGACCTTATTTTTTAGAGTTTTTAAAACTATAGGCCTTTTTTTGAAATGTTCATCATTGATTTGGATATGTATCATTATAATTGTACTAAAACTATATACAATCCAAGATATGATAATGTGGTTGCACAAATTGACTTTGTTCAAAACCCCTATAGTGATGATGTGGTTTGTGAGATGGATCCCTATCCTCCTAACAATACTCAATCTATAAAATAAAGCCAATATCTTCAAGCAAAATATTTGGCAATACCTTATTTGGGATGATTAACATACTAAGTTCACCCTTTCACCGCTAATGGTACAATATCCCCTACTTATACCATTAATCTTCCTTTGGCTTGTGAAAATGAACAAGGTCCAAAATTCCCTACCATTAATATACTATGACCTTATCCTTTGGTTCATGATAGCAACCAAGATTCATAATGCCCTACCATCACCATTCTAGGACCTCATCTTTTGGATTGTGATAATAACCAAGCTTCACAATGCCCTACCATTACCATTATATGACCTCATCTTTTGGCTTATGTGAGCAACCAAGATTCACAATGCAATGCCATTACTATTCTATGACCTCATCCTTTGGATTATTATAGAAACCAAGCTTTGCAATGCCCTATAATTACCATTCTATGACTTTTTAAGTATGATAGCTTATTATCTCAATAAATTTATGTAATCATAACTAGATGAGTCACAATTGCCATCCTAGATTGACAACCAATCTTTGTTAAGACCATATTAGATGAGCCTATTTAAAAAGAGATCATTACCCAAAATCCAACCATTATTCATCCATTTCTAACCATCCCCCATTTTAGAAAACCCATGCCAATCATCAAGACACAATAGAGCCAATAAGTACCTCTCCAATATAGCCAATCATTCGAAGACCAAAATGCATTCATAATTACTATTTTACAACTACTTGTAAACCAAGTCTAAGAGAACTAACTAATCCATAATTTTTTTTTGAAACACCCATTTGTGATGAGTTAACCTATGATGAATCACCTTTTGATACTAACCTTTTTGTCTTGGAGTCTCACTCTATCAAGCTAGTCTTTATTGAGTCACTTCTTAATGATTATAACCACTTTTAGGCAAATCATATCTCAACCATTATCCTATTTTTAAATAGCCTCACTTTGACAAGTTAGTCTTTATGGAGTTGTATCTTAACCTTTTCCCCCTTGTTGAGGAGTATCACTTTAGAAAATTAGTCTCTATAGAGCCCATTATGCCATCATGGGCTATTAATTATCCAATAATATACATTAAATAAGACATCATTGTAATAACATTCACACTAGATGAAGAATCAACATTGAATTTAGGTTCTATTTTTGAATTGATATCAGATTTAACATGAGAAACAAAATTAACATTAGTCTCAACATTAGATTCAAAGTCCTTGGAGTCAGAATTAGCTTCAAAATTAGAATACATTCATGGCTATTAAAACATTGGTTACACATGCCTTGAAGATTAGTTTGAATACATTTATGATGCTTCCATGATTTTTGAGGTTGATTACTTCAAAATCAATACAAGTTCTCTTAATATCTTCTAAAAGGATTGTGTTACTTTTTCCCATTCCATTACCATTCCACATGCCATTACCACCAACCAACATAGTCATTATATTGACCTTCTACCTCCCATAAGTGTTGATTAGGATTGACATAATCATACCTTATTGAAATGTATCCATAGTGACATATAAGTTGAAGAATATCAGGGGGACCAAGACCACATTCATGTAGAAGAAGAAAAATCTCCTAGTGAAACCTTTTCAAAAGGACTAGGGGACAATCAAATTCCAAGCTCAACATCATCTAGTGAAACCTTTTTGGAGTCATTATGGGACAATCAAGACAACTTCATTGGTGAAAACCTCTTAAAGGTGCCAATAGCTGAGCACAATAGTTTTTCACTACTTGATGAAGACATTATTAAAGATAACATCAATAAATATTCCAATCTACAACATAATAAGATGGTAGCTACTCTTAGGCCCAAACAATATAAAAGTATGATGGTCCTATCAAGAGTATATTCATAAATCTTTGGCCCTACCCTATCCAAAATTATGTAAAATCTAAAATCAACAACATTATGTATGTCTAAAAATCCTAATATTAATTTATTGCCTAACCATTATACATTTCATTATCATCCATCTTTACATTGACAAATCAAACCTATCAAACCTATCATCTAATATTTATCTTTATTTACCATCCCTAGCTGCACTTTCCTTTATAGATATTATGAAGACATATTATCTCAAAGTTTGAAGGAAATACAATCAATGACCAAAAAGGATCACAACAACACTATTAGAGTCCAAATATGTAGTAGGTTTTTGATAGAGTAGTTATTTATAAGAGTTATGGGATAGTAATTTAAAAATTTAACTATCCTAGTTGTATCATATGTTGATAAGGACATGCATCTCCACATCAACAAGAACAATAAAAACATTTACCTTACTAGAACTAGTTACCTTTCCTTTTCCATTTGCCATTCACTTTGTCATTATTTCATACCTTGACATTTACCTTACCTTATCACTTGGGGTCAACCCTCTTACAATTATATCAAATTGTCATAATATCATCTTCTTTGTGCCATACTATATATTATCTTACCATACCTTCCTTATTGATCAAAATTATTTGTACCTACCCCACCTAACCCTTTTGACCTTGGTTCTTGTTAATATTTTGGTCCTAAAATTATCATACATCTGATACCCTAAGGGAGACCCCCTTTGTTTTTTAGAAAAAATCCTTAAAACCACCAAAACCCATTTTTTCCTCTTAGCATTGCAGAATCTAGAACTCTAGATGCAATTTTCAATTTGCAAATTACTTCATGAGTTTTGAATCTCACAAATCAACTATTGGCATCCTAGGTTTCACCCTAGTGGTCCTCTTTCTCAATCCTAATCCAACATGGGAATGACCCTTATCCTATGGGTCACCTAATATTGGGTTAGACGTATAGAGAAGGCCAATTTACTTTTGGTCTATCACCTATACTAAACCTAAACTAGCCTCTTGCTAGGAAAAGAGGTGAGAGATTAATAATAATCTATAAAGGAATGTAAAGGGGGGTGATAAACCAAATATTTTGATCCTTACACTTTCACAAGACACACTATAGGATACATTCAACATTGCAGAAGATCACTTCACTCATTCTTTGATCAACCCTCATATAAGTATTTCAAAGAAAGTCATGGAATATCTAATGACCTGGCTTGGGAGGGTAGTTGTCTACTTCCAAACTAACCAAAAAATTATATATGAACTTAAAATGACCTATGAGAACTACCAAAACACTTCATTAAGGTGATAAAACTTAGACAAAGGCAAATAAAACATATATTCACTTAACCACATTGATAAAATCAAGAAACACACTTTGATTCAACTTGAAAATGGAGGAATTCAATCTTTTATTGCATCAAATAGTGTTATAGTACAAATCTTGGTAAAGTCTAGTCATGCTAAAGAGAGGGATGATTTTCAAGGCTTAGAAACTTGTATTTATATCAAATAGGATGAGAGAAATAGGGATCATGCGTAGAAGAATAGAGAAGGGAGCATAATGACCAATATTTCCAATCATCCGGTGTTGATTCTATAAGAAAAGATCATAATGCCTAAGATTACTTATGGAAGGTAGCCAAAAAAATTATATCAATCTCTTTCAATCTATTTTTGGTATGCATTGATACTCCTTATGGTTACAACCATGGGATCAAGTCATTTGAAAGCTATATTCTGATGTCAAAGTAGTTACAACAGTTGGATCAATCTATTATGATCTTGTTCTGGCATGGATTATTCCCTAATGGTTCATATTTGACATGTAAGAGTGGAAAAAAGGGTCATAATCAAACTACTATATTTGGTGATGAACCCATCAAAACTGATATGTCTACCTCTGTGGCATCCCCTTGAAATATTTACTTTAGTTTGACCTTGACTGTAATTTACCTTTACTTGAAAATTCTAAGATTTGAATTTTAATCTTGACCATTGATCTTGATCTGATTGATGAATGTATGTCATTAATCTTTATTAGTAGGATCAAGTGCACACCATTGATCTCCTTGGCATGATGGATCATGCACCATTGATCTCCTTGGCCCCACTAGCTTTATTAGTTACCACATGTTGTTAGATCTTCATATGGGTACCCAAGATATTTATACTTATTAGTGATGCATTCATCTTTGAAATGCACTAACCTTTTGACTATAAGCTCACCATTGATCTTTATGTATGATTTAATGCACTTTGTTGGATCTTCTAGACCTACTAACATCACTGATTATTTGCTCACCATTGAATCTTGACTTGAGCTTCCATAATTTGGACACTTATCAACCCCATGTTCACTATTTTGAATCTAAATGGCTATTTCATGAGGCCTAAACTTGATGCCCCATGCACATATTATTTGATAAAGATTTTAAAATCCAAATGGTTAATTGTTGTAACTTTAACTTGATGTCCCCATGTATGTTTCATTATACTTATTCAACTTTGAGGAATTAGATCTTGAGATAAACAACTCATCAAGACATGAAATTTTTAGAGAATGTTTAAGGAATGAAAAACACCATGTCTATATAAATCTTTGACCCTAGTTGAATTTTCAAGTGTATCTATCAAATGTGTAACCATATTGATCTATCCATTTTTGCATGACATTTGATGATAGTCTAGTCCATATTCTTCACTTGTTCAAGTCATTTTTTCATTTGGTCAATCAAGAAGTCTGTTCAACTGATCTATCTAGGTAGAAGCTTTGTATATGGTCCAAATTTAGCAAACATATTTGGTGAGTCATAGTGAAACATGCCTACTATGCTTGAGAATCAAACCATTTACATGACCTTTGGACTCATGAATAATGAAAAATTTGATCCACGACTTTAAAAAATCCCCCTAACTTGAGAAAAGGCAACTCCAACCAAAATAAGAAAGGAGACATAGAAAATAGAGAAACTAACTAAACAAAGCAAAATAAAAAAAATCAATATGCTAGGGTAGAACTTGGAAGAAAACAAACAAATAAATTATGTACATGAACTCAATCTCTTAGTAGCAATGTTTCAGGTGTATCCCATTAATTAGGATAGGAATATCCTCACCATCCATCCTTGAAAGTTATAAGGTATTATGGGATTTGTTGTTGAAGATTATATATGGACCACTCCAAAGAGATTCAAACTTTGTATGCCTTCCTAGCTTAGCTCTATCCTTATCCCACTTGAGGACCAAATATCCTTATTTAACACTTCATGAAGAAGCTCCTTTGCCAAAGGCTCTCTTCACTTTTAATTTATGGATTTATAGCATGGACTAATGTCTTGTCTCTTATAGCTCCATAAGCTTAGCATACCTAATCTCCATTGGTTCATTCTCCAACAACTCACATTGATGCATTAGTTTTAGGGTAGGAAATTCAAGAGAAAAAAGCATTCTTGCTTATTTACCATATACCAACTTGTAAGGAGAGTTGGATATTGACCTCTTATAGGTGATCCTATCAACCCATAGAGATGATTTTAATTTGAGATGCCATGACCTCTAATTATCTTCCATTATTCTTCTTATGATCATCAATAGGTTATTATTTATGGACTCAACAAGACCATTGCCTTGTGGGTAGTAATTTGATGAAGTGATGGGAAAGACCCTATGTTGAACTACCCATTTTATAATTTTAGACCCCATAAAGGCCATAATATTATAAAAAATAATAGTTGAAGGGACTCCAAACCTAGTAAGCAAACCTTCATAGAAATTTAAAACATTGGCCTTATTTATTTCCTTCAATGCCACTACTTCTATCCATCTAGTGAAGTAATCTATCGAAGTTAGTATCCATTTATGACCTAATCTTGAAGGGGGTTAATGAGACCAATAAATTATAATTCCTATTGGACAAAGGGTTGATCTACTACAATTGGTTAGAGAGGTAAGTCTTCAAGTTTCACCTTTCCTACAAACATAGCAAATTATTTGCATTTTCAAACCCATGCACGATAATCACCAAATATACTTGGCCAATAATACCCACCTCTCATGATCTTATGGGAAATAGTCAGTATTGAGTAATGCCCTCCACCATGTCCATCATATAATTCTTTAAGTAGCCTTTTCATTTGATGTGGTTCAATACATCTTAATAACATACCATTCATATCATTTGGTTTGATGTGTAGCAGATTGGCTTGCTAATTGTGCCGTCTGGGAGGGGCATAAAGTGAGGTGGGATGAGACCTTAGAAAGGAACGTGGACTTCAAGGCGATCATTCTTCTGGATGCCACACATGTGAATGAAGGAAGGATTGGAGCATATCAAAATCTTAATGAGTAGGAGGAGTGGCAGCACGGGGAAAGAAACCCAATTATCAAAAAGCAAGGACCTCAAGAGGGAGAAGTGGACCCTAAAATGCCATAAACAAATTCGACATCCAAATCAATTTGACAGCAATAGGAACCAGGGTAACATCAATAGCAAACGGGATTCTAAGAAAATGAACATGGCGCGTGAAAGAAAGGGTGAACCCCGTAGACAGGAACCCAAGAGTTGTGCAAAATGGAGAGAGAAACACCAAGTATGGAGAATCTTGCAGAAAGGAAATGTCACGAATTACATGGAAAGGCTTCACAGTTCTAAGCCGCACATCACAATGACCTTCTTTAAAAACTGGTTTGACGACAGGGTCACCCTGCATGGCGTTACTGTCAATTTAACTGAGGATTTTCTTGTCAAGGTTACAGGGTTGTCTATGGAAGGAATCAAATTTTCAAAGCAAACCAGCATATCGAACGAAGCATTCTGCAAATTCCCCAAAACAGATGAGAAGGAGCAAAAAATAGTAAAAAATGGGGATTTTTATGAGTTGGACCAGATAAAAGGGATTTGGAGGGACGTCCTAAGCTGTATCAGGGAATATTTCATCCTAGATGGTAGAAGTAAACGAGTGCATAAGTTCCACTTCATCTTCCTCAACCACTTCAGGTATAAGGTAAGAATATCTTTTCCTTTCTACCTTCGCTACTCCCTGATTCAAATCCTTTATGCTCATAAGAAGAAAGACTTGTGCCCTATTCTTCACGAAGGCCTTATTCTGCTCATTAAAGGCTTTTGCAAGAACAGGGCACTGGTAAAGAACCCCAAACAGGGGACAAACAAGTTGACAGGGAATAAAAAGGATGAAAATGAAAGTAGAAGAGGAAAAATTAAGACCCCTAATCCCAATACACAGAATGCAGTAGGAGATAGGGGTTGGGAGAGAATTGGAGAACCCCTAGAGGAAAAATGGGTGGAAGAAGATGGAACAGAGAGCTGGGAAACCAACTCTAGTAATGACGAAGAAGGACCTGAGGATATGGAAAAAGATAAAGTCAATACTGAGGAGGACTCTGTTACCAGAACAGAAGAGAAGGAGGAAGACCAGAAAGACGAGGAGGATGACACTGTCCAGGAAGATTCTGGTGAGGACCCAATGTCAAAGAATGAAAAGGAAATCCCAGTCTAGGAAAATATTCAAAACATGGAGATGGAAATTGAAGAAGGATTTAATGAGAGGGAATTAAAGAGCCAAGAAGACTGCCTTGAAGAAGCTAGAAATAGCCCAAATGAAAAGGCTAAGGATTGGAAAGGGAAGAAACAAAATGAAGAAAAACACACCCCATTGATTTGGATTAATAGTAAAGCTGAGTGTTCTTCCCAATTAGATGCCTGGCTGTGTAGGGAGATGATTGATTTAAAGAAAAAAGTGGAAACATTGGAAGAATCAATGAAAGTTGCTTGGAACAAAGTAAATAACATGGAGAATCAGTTAAGCCAGATCCCTGTGAAGCTTAAAGTTTATGTAAACAACCTCCGGGAGCTTATAAAGGAAAATAGAAAGAAAATGGATGAAGTAACATCCAACTTTCGTGCAACTGCTATCAGTATTGGGAAACGTGCCAATGAGGAGACGAAAGTAATAGAGGGCCCCTGCAAGAGGACAAGGCAAAGTCCCAGAAAGAAAGACACTCAAAAAGGAGACTTGCTGGAGGCTGCCACCTGAGAAATTGCTTTGAATGAAAAAGAAGCCATGAAGTTGATCCTGGAACTGGATGAATAATCCGGTCTTTTTTTCGGTTAAGAAACTGGTACTGATCTCTGGTTTTATTTTGCTAGTTTTCAGTTAGTTGTTCTATCAGACTTTTGTTTTTTGGGTCTTGTTTATCCGTATCTCAATGGTTTCTAGACCATTCTATTTCTATTTTTACTACCTCTATGTAGTGTTTTAAGGCTTTGCCTGTGGACTTAGTTTGCTCTTTTTTTGCTCTTTGTTTAAGGGTTTCGGGGCCCCTTCAAAACCTGCTTTTACCTCTAATCTAAAACATACCATTCATATCCTTCTTGAACAAAACACCATTTACAAGAAGGAATGGAATTGATTACAATCTAAAATATCTTTTTTTTGAAGGAGTTAGATGAGAGGGATAAATACCATCCTACAGATATATTAAAAAATCATGAAACCAATTAGAAGGTGAAGTATGACTAGTTGTAACCTTTTCATCAATTAACACTATAACCACCTCATTAGATTCTTGTAAGTCCTAGGCTAGATACTCACAAAATCCTTTGCCTCTAATCAGATTTGTGACCTTAATCTCCACATCATACTCTATTACCTTTGTTATCCAACTAGCTCTTTTCTCATTTATGTCTTTGTTCAAGAGAAACTCCTTGATACTTGGATGGGAAACCATTAGGTGTATCTTATTATTAGATAATAAGTATATGAACTTATTGAGAGACCTTATAACATAAAGTACATGATTTTTAACATAATATTACCTTGTTTCATACTCTTCCAAGACTTGACTGAAGAAGGCTATTGGATAATCCAAAGCCTCTTGATTCTAATTCATAAGAATGCTTGAAATGGTGTAAATATTAGCATACATGTACAGAATGAAGTCCTTTTTGAATATGTTCATGATAATAGTAACACTAACCATGGCTTTCTTAATTCCCTCAAAAATCTTTATTCCTTCCTTGGACCAGCTGAAACTCTGATTCTTCTTTAGCATGGCTATAATTGGCTTAGCTAAAGTGGTAAAATATGAGATGTATCTTCTAATAAAATTAATCTCCCCCAAGAAACTTTGAAAAGATCTTTTATGCTTAGGCAAAGAAAGTGCAAGAATTGAAGCTATACTTTTAGGATCTATGCTTAAAGCATGCTTTGAGACTATATGTCCAAGAAGCTTACCTTCATGAACTAAGAGGACACACTTTTTATGATTTAAGGATACCCCAAATTGTCTACACCTTTCAAACACTTGTTCAAGGTAAACCATGTGCTCACTGACATTCTTTGAAAACATTATTATATCATCTAAATAGACTAGCACAAACTTGTTAAGAAGGCCCTAGAATTCCATATCCATGGCTCTCTAAAAAGTTACTCCAACATTAGATAAATCAAATGGCATATTTCTATATGTGAATGTCCCCCACTTTGTGGTGAAGAATATTTGAATTGGTCCTCATTCTTGACCAAAATATGATTGTAACCACTATAACCATCTAATAAGGATAACCTTTTTGAATTTTCAACCAACTGTAAATTTTTTTCATATATGGAAATGGATAGTGGTCCTTAAGAGAAGCTTTGTTCAAGTCATGAAAGTCAACACATAGTCTAATTTCACCATTCTTTTTTTGTACTAGAACAAGGTTTGCCACCCAAGTTGAGTGCTTGATTAGAAATATAATAGATAAATTAATGATATTATAAAGCTCAACTCTCATCAAAGGCTTAAGCTTAAGATTAATAAGACTTTGTCTTTGTCTTACTGGCTTAGTTTCATCTTCTAGCTCAATGGTGTGTTGAACTAGACTTGGGTTAAATCCCTTGAGATCAATATATTGCCATGAAAATTCATCAAAAAAACTTGTACATAGCTCAATGAAATATTCCTTCTTTGAATAAGTGCATACCTTACCCAACCTTAAGCTCTTACTAGATGTAGCTTCCACATTGGCATAGTGTTCCTCCTTTGATGACAAAGTTGACTTTTCTTTCCTCAGCTCATCATCACCACTGAATATGTTTTCAAGTGTGACCAATACCTTGGGTAACTTATTTATTTTTAGTTGCACAATATAATCACCATACTGATGCAAGTAATTTGATTTATTTACTAAGGAAAACTCAACCTCTTCTTACAAGAATCTGATAATATAATTATCATCTTTGAACACTTACCAATTATCATTATTATCTAGTATAGAAGGCCTTAATATCACCTTAATGTGTGACTAGACATTTTCATTTCTTACATTAGATGGGATACTAGATTGTGCCCCAATGGTAGCCAACCTATCTGCATGTTTGTTCTCATCTCTTGGTATTGCTTAAATGTTGAAGGCCTAAAATTCTTCAAGAAAGTCCCATACCCTATGCTTATAAGATTTATGCAATGGGTTTTTGAATACATTAAGACATTTCACTTGGTGTAATATAAGTTCAATATCACCAAAGGATTGTAAGGCATTGACTTTCATCTTCCTAGCCCATTACAAACCATGAACTAATGCCTCATATTCAACAACATTATTTGAAAAACCAAATTGAAACTTAACATATGAGAAATACCTTTGATTTTTTGGATAATTAAACATCATTATAGCCAAATTACCATGATTATTCCTTGATCCATCAAAGTATAATTGCCAAAGACCATCAGTAGACTCATCATCCTTCATCAAGGTTAAAATTGGTGCATCTATCTCATGGAGGTAATAAACACCAAGTAATTATTATTTAATTATTTTATAAGGATCATAATCATGTGAAATAGAGGACCAATCATCAATTAAATTTTTTTTAATCCCATCTAAAGGTGATCTAGTCTTCTCTACACTAGTTTCTATCACCTCATTAGAGATGACATAATTAGTGTTTATAACACTTGGCATATATGGCTCCAAATAGAAACATGAAATGGGTTTAGAATGAGTTTTTACCTTAGTGACATATCTATTAATAAAAATCAAATATGTCCGATTAGCTAATAAATTTACTCCAATCTTTGAGGTAAAGTCCCTTGACAAACACATGAAAAAGCAGGGAGTCAAGTCCACCATGACTACATCCTACTGAATGGTAACATTAGGAAAAACATATAATGTAAAATTAATATATTTAATGATGCCTACTATATTTATTAGTGAACCATATAATATAAATACTCATTTAACATTTGGTTCATAGATAAGACCAAGCTTGTCTGTAATTTGCTTAGGCATGACAATGCTACTGGCTCCACTATCCACCATACAGTTATAAACTAAATAGTCACCAAATATCAAAGAGAGATAGAAGGGAGAAGTTTTACTTGAATTTACCTCATATTTTTCCCCCTTTGCAATCTTATGTACTGGCTATACTTGATTCTTGTTGACCATTTTTTTCCCAATAGGCCAAAAAATTGGTCCCCTTCTGTCCCTGCTATTCTAGGCCATTTCATTTTCTGATTTTGCATGAATCTATTCATTCCTACAGACTCTACAGAATTTCTATGAACTTTGTAGTTCTAAATCTATAAACTCTATGGGTTTTGGTTTTCTATGGACTCTGAAGGTTAGTCTTTAGAGCATGAGGGATTAGTTTAGAGAGTGTTGGGTTTTACAAGGCTTCTTCAGGCTCTTGTCTGAAGAAAATCATGAAGAAGGTTGGCATTGTTGAACCATTAAACCCAGTTCAATGCCTTGGTTCAATGCCTGGTTCAATCACTTGGTTCAATCAGCCTTGGTTTGAGCCTTGGTTCAATCAGTAGTTTAATCAGTCCATTTCAAAGCCTAATTCATCACCTCAAGTCCATCACTTCAATTTCTAGGCTTGGTTCATCGCTTGCTTCATGGATTTTGGATCAAACAAAAGAGTTCAATGGGCTTGTTTCAATAGTCACTTGAAGTGTTGAACCTTTGAACTAGTTCAACGCATTGGTTCAAGCCTTAGTTCAACTCAGTTGGTTTAATGGCTTGGTTCAGGGGTGTGCCCTACAACTGAAGGGCAGTCCAAGGTTCAAATGCCCTTGTGGAGGGTAGTTTGAGATCCAAATGCCCTTGTGGAGGGAAAGAAACATTCCAAGGAAAGCTAAAGGGCATAGCCAAGGGTCTAAATGCCCTTGCGGAGGGCAGTTCAAAGTCCAAAAGCCCATGTGGAGGGCAGCACGATCTATTTTCTACAGTTGGCATTGATGAGGGGATGAATTGTAGTCTATTTGTAGAAAAGAGGTGTGGCCATGCTTTTACATTAATGTTTGAATGCCAAAGTCAATTTTGGTGATTGTAAAGCATGGCTCCAATAGGCCTATTATGAGAAATGACATCAATAACAGTGATCTTCCTCTTCTCAATGTGTTCAGTGCACATGGGCCACTTATAAATGAGCACCAAAATCTTTCCTAGGAAGCACCAAATTCTCTTCCTCTTTCTACAAATTGTAAACTTCTCATTCAAGAAAGGGATTTGCTCTCAGCCTTAAGGCAAAACTCTGCCCAAAAATCTCTCGGGCTTGTAAGGCAGAGCTTTGCCAGAATTTTACCTTGAATCAAAACTTAGCATTTTTACCTCCATTTTGAGTTTTGTATCTTTAGTATGTGTCTATGCATTTGATTCTATGTTAAGTCATTTTATTAATGCTTTTGCAAAATGATTTTAGCATGTTTGGTGCAATTTTTGGGGTTTCCTTTTACGAGTCTATCAGAAGTGTCCCTAGAGGAGTATAGGTGAAGTAGATAGGCTACTGTAGCATGTCTCAAAATGCCTCTAGTAGTTATTTCCTCCCTATGTCTCCATGGACCCCTGACCCACTGATGTAGAAGGCTTTCTCATGTCAGATGAAGTGTATGGGAGCTGGTTCTCAGTGAAAAGTGTATGTTTAGGCTTAAGTGGGTCACATTTTTTGGTGTATCACCTTTTATTTTTTAGGCTTAGGCTATATTTTAGCATTTATCTCTCTCTCTTTTCATCACCCCCCTTTTTACATTTGTTTGTTAGTAGTAGGAGAAACCAAAGCCTAAATAATATAGTAGAGGGAGCTAGCCCTTATCTAGAGACTCTCCTCTCCAGCTTCATCATTCCCACAGGTGAGAGGGGAGTTTCCATTGTTGCGTGTGGAAGGGCGAGAGCTAGGCATCCTACCCTCAAGTGCAATCCACTATGTCAACAGTTTTTGGCATGCCTGGTGGGACCAACTAGGACAAGTTGTGTCCAAAGAGTTGAAGAATTTTTGGTGTGTTCTTCAACCAACTAGCCTTTGGAGGCTTTTGCATCAACACCAATGGTGACTCTAAGTTGAATTAGCTGGTTAAGTAGCTTGGTGCCATTAGAAATCACTTTTGTATGTATAATTCCTTTACACAAGATCAAGGGTCTTGTTTTCCTTCATATTACCATGATCAAGCTCAAGATTTTCAGAGAATCACCTCAAGCAGCTCTCTTAGTTGCCCTTCAATGATAAGGGAAGTGGCCTTGGAGTTTAAGAAGCTGACAATGGAGACTAACAGACTAGAGGAGTAGTATGAATATCAGTAGGAGCTGATGTATAAAGAGGAGTGTTTATTTAGGCAAGCATAGGCCTTGCAATCCATGGAAGAGGAGGTAGCAAAATGGAGAAATCCATTTATTCAAGGCAGTCAACCTTGTGTGCCCCCTCCTATTCTGAAGAAAGCCCCCACTTTTGCACCAAATCCTTTCTATCAAATATCACTTGCTTACTCTAGCTCATCTAATGCATCTGCTCTCAGTCCCATGTGCCTAGCTTTCCAACATCAAAGGGCATCAGAGCAACCCCCCATGGAGATCAATCTTCTCAATTCTTTATATTATGAATCTTCCATTGGGGGGAGTACCGCAAACCATCACATCCCTCTTCTAGAGACTCTTTCGGTGCATCAATAGTCTCTTCGTAGCGTTCCTCAACCTCCCCAAGTCCTTTAACATGATGTGCAGATTTCAAGTTGGAGGAAGGAATGCCAGGAACCAACCTAGAGCCTTGAAGAGGATGATGCTGGTGACCTCCAAGAATGACTCTTTCAGGACAACCTAGCCAAACAAATTGAAGATTTAGAGGCTAGGATGAGTTTACTCCATGAAAGAGAGATAAAACTCCTAGACCTTGTGGGGGAGCCCCAAGACCTTGGAGAAAACAAAGTTGCTTCCTGTTCACAGGAGCAAAATTCTAATTCTGAGATCCTGAATTGGGGGAAAATGATAGAATCATGGGGCAAGAAAGAGGAGAAGCAAGGTTTTTTTCAAAACTTTGAAGAAGATGAGGTTGCTCCTACTCATGATGACGTTGGTGACTTCTAGGAAAGGCTCTTCCAAGAGGATCTAGCCAAGAGAATTACAGAGTTGGAATCTAAAGAGAGATTCCTCAACTAGTGTGTGATGGACGGTTCAGACCCAATGGCACATTCCATGTCTGAACACACCCCATCTACACACTTCCAAGAGAGCTATCAGGCCACACCTAATATAGATGAAGTGATGACCAAGTGAAAAGAGGAGAATCATTTGATTTAGCTCAAAGACTGCCTCCTCTTTCACATGTTTTCTCCACTCCATCCTTTCTCAAGGAGGAACCTATTTTGCAAAAGGTAGGTGAGGAGTAGAAGATCCAATCTATAGTTCTTCAAGAGGTTATCATGAGCAAAAACAAAGGTAGAATCATCATGGAGGCTCCTTGTGAAGACCTCATCAGCAATGGAGAAAACTCAGGGCATGCATATATGCAAATGTTCTAGCAATACGAGGAGGAACATAAGCATGGTGAGCTATCTTCCCCTTTATTTGATGAACTTCCCTATTACTTAGATGAGGAGGATGACTACATTGGGGAGCTTGAGTTAGAGGAGGATCAGGAGGATACCTTTGAACATCTAGAGATCCTAATCATCAAGGAAGAAAAGGAGAGGTCTGTCTTCCTAGAGGAATGCCTTGAAGAAGATAGTTTCAAATAGAGAGGTGATGTTATGTGAGATGAACAATCATTTTGTGATTCCATTTCAGACATCACAACTATCACCCTTCTTCGAGAAGGCTAAAAGGAAGCAGAGGATGAGTCTAATAGAGTCTTCAATGAGGTAGAAGGAAACAAGTTAGACCATGATGCTTTGCAAGGGAGCAATACATGTCAAAGGGCTTATGGTGATGAACCAGTAGCCACAGATTTCTTGGTGAAGAGCACTAGTATGAGAGACCAGCATTTAACAAGCTTTCAAGGATAAGTAGAGTACATATATGTCAGAATCATGTTCAAATCTGATCCACTGAGATGCCAACCAATCTAGGTGACAGGCAAGAGGAGCAGGTCACCAAATCTCCTTTTCATTTAGCTACTTGCCTGGAACCATAAGTCTTCTTGCCAAGAAGGGAACTTAAGAAATTTTCCCTTTGATCCAAGAGGGAGGTGAGAACACCTAGCTAGCTGTATATAGTAGTTTGCTTTCAGTTTCTTTTCTTGCTTTCCCTAAGTGTAGTTTGCACAAGTAGTGTTTTTAGCCTTGTGTGTTTCCCTTTGTGTGTGGGGTAGAAGCTTCATGTTTGATTCTTGGATCTTTGGGGCTATTGCTAACCTTTCTTCAAAGTTATATCTAACTCCGTGCCCAATGGACTGCAAGGCAACTGGTCTTTAAGCATAGCAGGCATGCTTCCTTTGGGAGTCACCAATTTGTTGACCATTTTTTGCCGAATAGGCCAAAAAATTGAGCCCATTCTATCCCTACTATTCTAGGCCATTTCATTTTCTGATTTTGCATGAATCTATTCATTTCTACAGACTCTGTAGAATTTCTATGGACTCTGCAGGTCTAAATCTATGAACTCTATAGGTTTTGGTTTTGTACAGACTCTGTAGGTTAGTTTTTAGTGCATGAGGGATCAGTTCAGAGAGTGCTAGGTTTTACAAGGCTTCTTCAAGCTCTTGTCTAAATAAAATCATGAAGAAAGTTGGCATCATTGAACCATTGAACCTGGTTCAATGCCTAGTTCAATTGCTTGGTTCAATCAGCCTTGGTTTGAGCCTTGGTTCAATTGATAATTTAATCAATCCATTTCAAAGCCTGGGTCATCACTTGAAGTCCATTACTTCAATTTCTAGGCTTGGTTCATCACTTGCTTCATGGATTTTGGTTCAAACAAAAGAGTTCAATGGGCTTGTTTAACACGTTGGTTTAATGCCTTTGGTTCAAGCCTTGGTTCAACTCAGTTGGTTCAACAGCTTGGTTCAAGGGTGTGCCCTATAGTCGAAGGGTAGTCCAAGGTTCAAATGCCCTTGTAGAGGGTAGTTAAAGATCCAAATGCCCTTGCAAAGGGAAAGAAACATTCCAAGGAAAGCTGAAGGGCACAATTGAGGGTCTAAATGCCCTTATGGAGGGTAGTTCAAAGTCCAAAAGCCCTTGTGGAGGGCAGAGAGAGTTTCAAAGAGCCTACAAAAAAGTCAAAGTGGCCAATTCACACAGACTTTTTATTCACGGGAAAATGCCTGAAATAGAAAAGCCACAGGAAAGACTCAACATTTTTGCCAAGGATGGTAACGTGTTGAAAGCCATCAAATTTAAGTAGATAAACTAGCCGTTGGGTGATGGTTGCCTGAATGTCAAATTTAAAGTAGTGAAGTAGCTGTTTGTGTTTTGAATTGTCCAAGTGCCAAATCATGGAAATAGCCCAAGGAACGTAGTGACCTGCCAGAAGATCACCCCTGAGGGCTGAAAGAGTAGAAATGACAAAGCATTCAAGTGGTGAAGGGAAGGTGAGTTATTGCAGATGAGCAACGTGATCTATTTTCTATAGTTGGCATTGATGAGGGGAGAAACTACAGTCTATTTGTAGAAAAGAAGCACGACCATGCTCTTACATTAATGTTTGATTGCCAAAGTCAATTTTGGTGATTGTACAACATGGTTCCAATAGGCCTTTTTTGAGAAATGACATTAGTAACAGTGATCTTCCTCTTCCCAATGTGTTCAATGCACATGGGCCACTTGTAAATGAGCACCAAAATCTTTCCTAGGAATCACCAAATTCTCTTCCTCTTTCTATAAATTGTAAACTTCTCATTTGAGAAAGGGATCCACTCTTAGTGTTAAGGCAAAACTCTATCCAAAAATCTCTTAGGCTTGTAAGGCAGAGCTCTGCCAAAATTTTACCTTGAATCAAAACTTAGCATTTTTACCTCCATTCTAAGTTTTGTATCTTTAGTATGCGTCTATGCATTTGATTCTATGTTAATTCATTTTCTTAATGCTTTTGCAAAATGATTTCAGCATGTCTAGTGTAATTTTTGGGGTTTCCTTTTACGGGTTTGTTAGAAGTGTCCCTAAAGGAGTATAGGTGAAGTGGATAGGCTACTAAAGCATGTCTCAGAATGCCTCTAGTAGTTATTTCCTCCCTGTGTCTCCATGGACCCTTGACCCACTGATGCAGAAGGCTTTCTCATGTCAGATGAAGTGTATGGGAGCTAGTTCTTGGTGAAAAGTGTATGTTCAGGCTTGAGTGGGTCACATTTTTTGGTGTATCACCTTTTCTTTTTTAGGCTTAGGCTTTGTTTTCAGCATCTCTCTCTCTCTCTCTCTCTCTCTCTCTCTCTCTCTCTCTCTCTCTCTCTCTCTCTTTTCATCCCCCCTTTTTACATTTGTTTGTTAGTAGCAGGAGAAACCAGGGCCTAAATGATACATCAGAAGGAACTAGCCCTTATCTAGAGGCTCTTCCCTCTAGCTTCACCAGTCCCACAGGTGAGAGGGGAGTTTCCATTGTTGCGTGTGGAAGGGTGGGAGCTAGGCGTCCTGCCCCCGGGTGCAATCCACTGTGTCAACAATTCTTTATTGGCTAGTCTAAATTAGTCAAGCCAACTTTTTGTTTCTCCATTGGTTCTAGAGATACCTTGAGAGCTGAAAGATCTTAGAGGAGTATATATTTTTATCTTAAGATAGCAAGGGAATCCCAAATGATAATTATGAAATTATATTTATTCATATGATCTAATATTTTGAATGAATCTCCACTAACCTTTAACTACACTTTTTGAACCATTGGTTGTTCACAAACTAGAGGTATTTGAGGGACCTTCCCAGCCTCTGCATTCTAATTTTTCTATGTTGTAGTGGTAGTAAGTTGATATTTTTTACTCTTGGAAATAACATTAGGATCACTTAAAGTATTAGTCATATATTAAACCTCATCAATGGCTCTTTTTTGTCTCTAGTTACAGTTGCAACTTGACTATTTGAACTATTAGTCTCACCACCTTGATTGAAAGCAACATAATCATCTATTTGCTAGTTTAAATTAATGGAATTAGGATACCCTTAAGATTTTTAAGCCTCTCTTTGGGGTACCAAACTTGTCTCTTGATACTAACATCTTTGAAGATAAAACTCTTCTTGTGTCATTTGTGGCATACTAATGTTATGTGATACCAAGGCTTAATTTTGAGCAATATTGAGATTAGAGGGCTACCAAATCAATTCATGCATAAAATTATTTTGAGGTGGTGTGTAAATAATGAATTTTGATGTGGAAGGTGAATTAATATCAAGATTAGCATATGTTATAGTTGGAACTATGGCTCCTTATGCTTGGTAGGGTGGTCTATTTTCTCTAAATCCTTGATAAGAAGGCCTTTAATCTCTGAAAGGATAATAAGTAGTCTGATTTTAATATTGATAGGGCCTATTAGTCTAATACTATTGCCTCTTTAGTTTTACTATTTCATTTTCAAAATATTGAAGCAAACCTTTTAGCTCACCAAGCTCATTAGCTTGACTAAAAGGGGCTACACTTGAGCTTAAGGAGGTGGAATATGGGCTAATGATGGAAACTGAGTAACTTGAGGGGGTGGAATAGATTGTAACTTTTGTAACATATGAATTTAAGGCCTTGGATCAAGCTCATATCTTGTATCAAACTATTTTCTACTCTTATTGCAACCTTATAAGCATTTGGAAAGGTATTACCACCCATGGGCTATATCATCACACTAATATCAGAATTAAGGGCTCTTAAATAATACAAGAAGGAATATTCAAGGGATGGTCAAATTAATTTAGGTGTTCTAGTCCATGTCTTTTGGTATCTGAAGTTGAAATCAGACATGAACTCATGAGGAACTCTCTTTATGTTAGTCAACTATTCAACTAAAGATAGGTGATCAAATTTATCCTCAAATTGTCTAACTAAGGCTGCACCTAACTCATCCTAGGTAGAAATGGAATTCAATGGAATATTTCTATACCACTACAATGCTTTTCCTTTGAAGGAAATAACAAGTAGTTTGATAGGCACATTATCTTGAACAACATTGTGAATGGAATAAAGGTTGGTAACATTTTAGATGTGCTCAATATCATTTTTTTGATGTTCTCCTAAGAATAATGGGATAATATTAAGGGAAAACACAATAATGTCATCAAAATGGGCCAAATTTAGTGGACTACCCCTATTGAATGGGAAAAATAATTGATTCTTGATATCCATTTGGGTAGTGGGGATTGTACTACTTAAGATAATAGGATTACCAAGAGATGAATACTAATTTTGGAGATACGGTCTTATACTATTAAATCTTGATTTATTATATTAAATAGAAGGTATCTCATTGAATTCAAGGGGAATATCTTTATTAGAAGACCTTGTAGTAACCTTTGGCATGAGAATGCTATTTGGATAGTGATATAAACTTTGTAACTTTGAATATATTTAGCTCCTAATGATGATATATCTCATTTACTACTGTATATTCTTCCCCTTAGCTCCTATTTTAGTTCCTCTAAGAAACCTAGTCCTTCCAATCATGCTAAAATTATTGGCATCCTAGGTTACACCCTAGCTAAGAAGGGGATTGTTCAGGTCCTCTTGCTCAAACCTAGTCCAACATGGGAATGACCCTAGGCTATGGGTCACTTAATCTTGGTTAAAACCTCTAGAGAAGGATAACTTCCTTTTGGCTCTATCACCTATACTAAACCTAAACTAGTTTCTTGTTGGGAAAAGGGGAGAGATTAACAATAATTTATGAAGCCATGTAAAAGCAGGGGGTGACATACGAAATATTTTGATACATATACTTGCACAAGACACACTATAGGATGCATTCAAAACCATATAATATCACTTCACTCACTCTTTTATCAACCCT
Source organism: Torreya grandis (assembly GCA_037957365.1). Lineage (NCBI taxonomy): Eukaryota > Viridiplantae > Streptophyta > Pinopsida > Cupressales > Taxaceae > Torreya > Torreya grandis. Next base: position 706,876 of record JARHVA010004756.1, read on the forward strand.
CATATATGTATTTCATAGAAAGGCATGGATTAGTTATTAACCTGGCATGGGAGGGTAATTGTCCTCTTCCAAACTGACCAACATACTATATATGTACTTAGAATGCCCTGCGATAACTACTAAAACACTTCATAAAGGTGAGAAAACTTAGAAAAAGATAAGGAAAACATATATTCACTTAACCACATTGATGAACTCATGAAACACACTTTGATTTGGCTTGCAAATGGAGGAATTTAGTCTTTTATTGCATCAAATAGGTGTTATAGTATAAATTTTAGCAGAGTCTAGTCATGCCAAAGAGAGGGATGATTTTCAAGGATTAGAAGCCTATATTTATAGCATAATGGGATGAGAGAGATGGGGATCATGCATAAAAGGATAGAGAAGGGAGCATAATGACCAAGATTTCCAATCATCTAATGTTGAATTTGTTAGAAAAGATCATAATGCCTAAGATTACTTCTAGAAGGTGGCCATAACAACTAATCAATCTCTTTCAATCTATTTTTGGCCTGCATTGATGATCCTTATAGTATAATTACATGATAATTTTTTTAAAAGTTTAATTTTAGTGTTGAAGCAATTACAACAGCTGGATCGATCTTTTGTGATCTTGTTTTGATGTGGATAGCTCTCTACTAGTTCATCTTTAGCATGTAAGAGTGGAGAAAAGGGTCATAATCATGTTTCTATCTTTGGAAACAAACCTATTAAAACTGATGTGTCTACCTCTATAGCATCCCCTTGAAATATTTACTTTGGTTCAACCTCAAACATATTTTACCTTTACTTGAAAATTCCTAGCTTCAACTGTTAATCTTGACCATCAATCTTGATCTACTCAATGAACACATGCCATTGATCTTTGTTCTGCTTAATCAAATGCACAACATTGATCCTATCTACATGAATCAATGCATGCCATTGATATTTCTTAGTAGGATTAAATACACACCATTGATTTCCTTGGCATGATGGATCACACATCATTGATTTATTTGGCCCCATTGGCTTTGTTAATCATTGTGCATCATTAAATCTTTGTAAGGGCACTCGAGATCTTGTCACTTTTCAACCACATGTTCATCCTTGGAATACACTGATATTTTAATTTTGAACTCATTCTGGATCTTAAATTCATGATTTAATGTACTTCATTGGATCTTCTAGACCCACTAACATCATTGATCATTTGTTCATTGTTGGATATTGACTTGAGCTTCTATGATTTGAAAACTTGTTAGCCCCACATCACTATTTTTAATCCAAATGGCTATTTCATGAGGTTTTAACTTGATGTCCATGCACACTTATTACTTTCTAAGGATTTTTAAATCCAAATGGTTTATTATTGTAGCTTTAACTTGATGTCCCCATGCACATTTAATTTTGCTTGTTCAACTTTTAGGACTTATATCTTGAGATAGACAACCCATCAAGACATGAAATTTATAGAGAATGTTTAAGGCATGAAAAAAACCATGTTAATGTAAATCTTTAACCTTGGTTTACTTTTCAAGTACATTTATCAAATGTGTAACTAGACTAATTTGTCAATTTCTACATGATGTTTGATGATGGTTTATTCCATCTTCTTCACTTGCTCAAGTCATTTAATCATTTGGTCAATTAGGAACTTTGCTCAACTGATCTATCCATGTAGAAGTTTTGTATATGGGAAAAATTTGGCCAAAAAACTAACCACCCAAACTAGTGAAATCTAGAATTTGTCATGCAATTTGTAATTTTCAAAATTACAAAATGCACTCTGAGCTTTGGATCTTGTAAACCTTCTAATTGGAAGAATCTAGAACTCAACATACATTTGTAATTTTCAAAATTATAAAATGCATGCCAATATCTAAATCTCATGAAGCCAAAGCATCCCTTTTCCAATGGGATCTATAACCTAAAATGCAATTTGCAAACTTGAAAATTACATCCCAGGTTCTACCTCTCACCAACCACCCAAGCTATGGGGTCTGAAACTCTAGGTGTAATTTACAAGGTGTAAAACTTAAAAAACATTATAGGTTATACCTTTCACCTTTCAAGAAAATAAAACACCCCCACCTCATGAACATGGGACTTACTCCAAGCACCTCCTATCTCTACCACCAACCTCCATTATTGCATTAATTACAGGGGTTATCCTATTTAAACTAAGTGATTTTGGGATTTTTAATGATTATTTAATTTTCTAAGTGTGTTTTGAGATATGATAATGACTCTCATGCATACAAACCTTGATCCACATGCCAAACAAGTACCTATAAGTTCAAGCCATGACTAAAAATTGACTTCCACATCATTTTCATTATTGCACAATATTTCCCTTGTGTTTTCCACTAGTATTCCTATAAATTTGAAGCTTTTTCAAGATCTTTACCTTCTTGAAAAAAGTTTCAAGTTATTTTTAATAGAGTTACTATTACTTATTTAGACATTATCTTTTTAGTATTTCTCTATGTTTTCTAGGCATTAGTAGTTTTGTTTTTGTTGTGTTTTCATTGTCTCTAAAATTATAATAATAAATCTACAATTTCCTAAGGTTTTGCCTCTAAAAGGTTTCTTCATAAAACCTTGAGATTCCCCCCCCCCCCCAAATTCACAATCAAAATATAGGGTTTCATCAAGATAGAAGAATATTCCATAAGCATATTCCCCATTCAACTAGTGAATATTCCTTGAAGATACCTCCAGGATCCCTATGGACATTGGACTTACCTCAATAACCTAAAATATCTATGGGTTTTACCATTGTCCCAAGAACCTAAGATTACCACAAAGTTCTAAGTCCTCATGGATAGTGGACCTACCTTAAACACTTCCCATCCCCATGAGAATCCACATTGCTTCAAGCACCTACCCATTCCACCAAAAATCTAACTTGCTTTGAACACTTCCTAGCTCCACAGAGCTATCACCTGCTTCAAGCACTTCCTAGTTCTACCATAAATTTTATCTATATAGATCACCTCCCATATTTGTTAGAGATTCTATTTGCTTGGAATACCTAAGAACCCTACCAGCTTTCCTAGTTGGTTTCTCATAAACAATAAACCTCAATTATATGTTTCCAAAAGAGATGAAGCTCAAATCCAAATGCCCTAGAGTAACTCTCAATTTAAAGTCCAATACAACAAAGATAACGTATATTAATTTAGGTCATATTGACCTAGAAGACTTTTGGACCAAAATAATTGCAAAGTTTAAGACCTAGGAGACTTTTAGACCAAAATAATTACAAAGTCTAAGGGTGGTTAGATGCAAATTATTTATAACTCTGGCTTAAAAAAAACTACAACATTCTTTTTATCAATCCAAAGCCTTGAGTTGGTGCTCACACTAGCCCAACAATATGATTCTAACAGAAGAGAAGTCTTGAATGAATGAGTGGAAAGGATTCTGAAGCTAGACCCTGACTTCATTGATTTAGTATTTACAATCCTAAAATTTGAGAGTTAGCTTGATATAACTCCACAAACATTTATATAATTATTTAAAGACAAAGGAGATGGGTGTTAGAAGATGATCAATAGACAATGGCTTAAGTCCCCCAAGGATTCCTCCAATAGACTACCAAAGACCTTGTATAGGTGCAATTTCATTGATGAGGTGGGAGATATTATTATATTATTGCACAAAATCACTGGCAATCCTGATGCTAAGAGTTTCCAAGAATAGATGTAGCAATACATCTAGGTCATCTAAAAAAATGTCCAATACATTCAATGGGATAAACTAATAAGTGATTCCCTCCACGAGAAATTATTGGATGTGCAAGCAATTATCAAGTTTTATGACTTCTTACCTTGTTTATATTTTGGCCAAAGGGAGATCTTTCCCAAGCCTCAACACAGTCCCTAGAGAAATAGATATAGTATACAACTACTATCTTGACCTCACATTGAAGGTTAATAGATAACATTTTAGGAGAGTAAATGATGCTTTCATCTATTACATAATTATCATGTTTGATAAGGAACTAGGGAGAACAAGGTTCTTACCAGTAGCAGTTGAATAGATTAGCAAATGGGGCTCATACTTCATTTAATTCCCCACCTATTCTTCTATCAGAGTAGCCAATTTTAGTGACTACTTGTATAGCCTTCCTAGATATATTTGAGATAAATGGGTACTGATGGAGCTAGTTAAGCAACTTGTAAAGACCCATAAGCTCCTTTCCAATAGGAAAAAAAGTAGGAATTCACTTCCCAATCAGTATTGGTAGATACACATGTCCCTCCCTCCTCAAGGCCCAATATGCTAAAGCTGAAATGTGCCAAATTACCTTAAAGAATTTAGATTCCAAGCCATTTTTTGATGTCTATCAGAACATCTCTAGCATACTGGCACTTGTAACATATGCTCATGTTCCATAATATGAAGAATATTGTGAGGAATTTGAGGATGAGGAGAGGGTCAAAATGAGGGATTATTCTAGAATGACCCTATAATAGATTAAATATTATGATTTGGCACCAGTCCTTGATGAATTGGTGGATGACAAGTCCAATGTGGACCCAATTTATTATACACAAATCATTGAACAACCCCTATCACTATTAAGGTGGTCAACTCTAGAATCCTATTCTCTATTTGATAGAACAACATGTGTAATCAATAAAATAATTAATTGGCTGAGGAACAAGGGGGTATAAGTAAAAAGAGAAAAAATAGGAGTTAGAGAGAAGCTTTTGAAGCTTAAATCAGAAGGTATTTCTCTATTAGAAGAGGGTCCAAATGGAACAATAGGTGAATCATCAGAGGAGCCATAAAAGAAGAAGAAAAAGACTAAATCTAAAAAGGGGCAATCAAGCAAGGATGGGGTAGCTATATAACAACCAATTGACATCTCATATAAAGAAACAACAATAATAGGAGCTTCTACATCTTATATTCCCATATCTATCATAGTGATAACCCCAATTTCCACTATTATCCCTCCTTATATGTATATTATTCTAGAAGCTCTAACACCTTCACCTCTTATTTCCACTCCTCTAGCATTTCAAGCTCCAACACCTCCACCTTAGGTTTTCACTCCCTTGCATCTATATTTTTCACTCCACCTATCATCCTTTCCACTTTTAATACCACAATAAGCCAAGTTTATCTAATACAATCAATTCAAGTGGACTCTCAAGGTTCCCCATCAGTGGATTCTCAAGATTCCACTCCACTTTCCCTTCCTCCAATTTCACCTTCCCATTTCATTCCACTCATTCTCTCCATTCCATTCATAATTCCTTCCATTCCATCACCATTTATTTCCAACATCACCCAATAGTACATTGTCATGGACTCAATCATCCTGACTTTAGTCTCGTAGTCCATCCTAACTCTTGGGGTAAGTACTATTTCACTTTCATCCCCACTCACTTTCCTTACATCATCAACCTTGAGTGGTCCCACAGATCTAATTTATTCATTTAATTCTTTAGATTCCATCCTCCCACCTATTCCAAAATTCACTCTATTTCATCTTCCACACCCCCAATAGACACAACTATTTTCATTACCCTCACCTCTTCTACTTCTATTGTTTCCACAACACCTTTAATTGAGATTGGAGAGGCTCAAGTTTTTTATGTTAATATATATTTGTAATATATTAAATGGGAGTTAAATTTCATAAGCATCTCCTGAGTGATCAATGGTAATATCTACATAAGAGTTTAGAATTATCATAGTGTCTGCTAGTGCAATAACATCAACTATTGATTCTTTGGTGATAGTGTCTAGGCAAGATGCTACCCCTAGTTGGCTAACATAATCAGTGGGGAAAAAGAGAAAACAAATGATTGACCCCAACACACTAGATTTTGGTATATCAAAGGTCAAGAAGAAGTCCAAAGCTATTTCTAGGACTTTTTATAGGATATTCAATGATGACAAAGGGGAGAGGTATGTTGAAATTATAGTTCCCCCATCAGACAAATCAAAGGAAAATCTTGAAGTGGGAGATTATCAAATTTTCAAGATCCACCTTAAATGACCAATAAGAGAGGGTTTAAAACATGATGTGCCATCTGAAATAAAATCCCTCTTTGAAATAATTGATCATGATAAAGCCACCAAGGATGAATTAAAAAACATAGTGGATCAACTTATAGCTATATTGAACCAATTCTTAGATCCCAGTGAATCATCAAGATAACCATAGTCAAAGTATCTAGTTAATCAAATTAAGGATCAAGTTACAATTGATTCATCTTGAGAGATTGATCATATGGGAAGGGCTAGTAAATAATGGTTGGAAGAACTAATTTCTAAGGGTAATAAGGTTATTGCTGTAATAATGGACCAATATAAAATAATCATAGAGAGAAAGAATATCTTGAGAGAACAAGTCAATAAATATGAAGGAGAAATTCAAACCTTGAACTTATATTATCCCAAAGTAAAAGCTATGACTTTAGTTGATATGGATACCCCCATTATTAAGAAGATACTATAGAATTATGTTGAACATGAATAATTACATAGAATAACTTAGTTTTAGATAAGGATATTCATAGAATCTACTCACAAGGTTAAGGTGGCACATGACTAGACTATTGATATGTTGTATGACATTGAAGGAATGATGAATATGATGTCATTCCAACCAATAGATGATGTAGAGAACCTATTTTAGGTAGAGTAAGCTTAGAATAAGTTTAAGGAAGTGGTTGAAAAAGAATATGTAAAGACTACAATCTTCGCCTTGAGTTGTATCCACATGTTTATCAGGTATGAAATATCAATAGATAAGATAAGAATATAAATGCAAAGAATTAAGACTTTAAAGAAGGAATTGTTTGATATTCAAGCAAATTGTGTAGCCTCTCACCGCTATTCATATGGACTAGAATAAGATTAAATACAAGAAATTTTCAAGGCCTTTGATTCATATGTTGAAAAACTACAGGCCAAGAAAGACAAGCAGGCTAAGGAAATTTTGGGTATTGATTAATCTCTTTCTATTTAAATATTTACACATATTGTAATTTCATTTGAAAAAACATTGTAAGTTGTATATTGTAAAAGTACAACTATATTTTATAACTCTTTTTGAGAAAGATAAACATGTATTTTACACTATTTTTTTGATAGGGTGAAATTTTTAAAAAGCATAATTATAAATTACACTTTATATTTTGACAAGTTACAATTGCCAAATGTGTAAAAGAATGTATTGAAAATTACAAAGTCCATTTTGACAAAGTGATATGACTTAAAAAGTTATAAAAGTATCACTTGTGTTTTTCAACTTGGGGTTTTGTAAAGGTAACTTTAGTTATCTTTTTGAAAGTCAAGTTCTATTCTGGGTACCACTCATTTACATGAGGATATATTTTTATCTACATGAAGAAAAAACATTGCATGGAGATATTCCAATTCCATCCATGCCATTCCAAGCTAAAGATCACACCTAGCTCTTGTATGTTATTTTCTAAACCATCCTACAAGTTAAAGATGTTAGAAATAAAAGACCTCACCTCTTTTTGCATGTAATTATAGATCTCCATGGTTCTCTCTATCAATAATTTAAAATTTGATAACTAAATTCATCTATGAGATATTTTTGTATAAAGATGGGAAGACCTTATGACCCAATCTATGTTTTTGATGTTAGTGATATATTTATGCATTTTGAATGTATTATTTAAAATATGTAACCTTTATAATGAAATAAATTGAAGATTTTCCTTTCTTCTTTGAGAGATCCTTGTGTATGCAATCTATTTGAGTATTTTTGGATATTATAGTTCTTATTTTAGTCACAAGAAACCCTTTTGTGGTATTTTACCATTATGAAATATTATTTGATGAAAATAAGGGAATCTTGTCCCTTCTATGAGAATAGCAAAAAATGCCTTTGATTTATCATTTACATGAGTCTATGCTCAAACAAATTTCAATTTATTTCTTGTTCTATTGTGTTTATCAAGCAAGCATTAAGACCCACTAAAATATTTGGTACAATCACCATTTTAGTTTTCACAAAATTTCATTTTGAAATCTTTTCCTGATCAAAATTTAGTTTAGAAGAAAGAACACTAAAAAATGAACAAAATTTATATAAGAACTGATATCTTATCCATTGCATTAGATTTAGTGAAAGGAAGCTAACCTTCTCTGAAGGTTAACCTCAATTTGCCAAAGTCACACAACTTGGAGGTTTTCCCATTATATCATTAGGTGTTGCACAATGAGCTATTTTACATCAAAGAATGAGTGTAAAACCTATGTGATAATAGTTTCATTGGTTCTTCAAATATATTTCATGAGGGGATTCTAATCTAGTTTCAATTTTTTTATAATTTCATGTTTAAATGGTAGTATATGAATATAGTATGACAATGGATCTAGTAGTTACATATTTAATTTATGATTGATTGATGCCACTGATTATAACTGCCTTTGGGAAAATTAGTATTTCACCTTGTGTTACTAATTATAACTACCTATGGACAAATTAATATCATTAACTTATGTCATTATTTATTAATTATAACTACCTATGGGTAAATTTAGGTCAACACCTTTATCATACATTGCCACATCACTTTGACATTACTATTATCATTTGCCTTTCCATTTACATATATTCATGAACTTATTGTTACCTAGTTAGATATCATCACATTTTATGTGGTCATAACTATAGTAACTTGAGTTTCTAATGGGATTATGTAGCTCATCCTTGATTATTATTGCTATTAGCCTTAGTCACCACCTAAGCTAATGCTCTCACCATTTTATGAGTAACCTAAGCCATGTTCTCACCATTTTAAGAGTTGGATCATTTTATGTCTCCTAATTGTCAATCAAGTTGAGATGCTTGGAAAGTTCCAAAAATATTTGACACATTTCAAAATCCTCAAAATTAGAAAATTGGCTTATAATCTCCTAGAGAGATGTAAAGCCTCAAAATAAAAAAACATTTGTCTTGTTTAAACCTAGTCCATCATCCTTGGTTCACACTACTAGGGCAAATCCATTATTGATTCTAATCCATTCCACTATGATTAGTGGTGTGACATTCCCTTCGTATGTATCCTTGCTTGGGGGCACCACCCATTTATCATTCCATTGCACTATCATACATTGATATTGACTTGGTTAAAGACAAGTTGCTTTTTGTTGCTTTTAATTTCAATATTTTTATGTGTTTATTTGCCTATTTATTTGCTTTTGTTGTTGTGCCTTGAATTAGTACATATGCATTAATTGGGTGACTCCTTGTGCATTATCCTTGAGTCCATCCATATCCATACATCAACATTATCATCATGGTTTTTATCATTGGTGCATTATTTTCAATTGATTATTAGATCGAGAGTCAGTCTTTATGCATATTTTAGCTACGTTCTCATGGTGTTTTATATCATGATGCCTACAATCATGTGATACAATAAAAACTAGATCAATAAATCTTACAAGTAATGGAGCTATATAAATGTCTCCTTATTAACCTTGGAAAATCCTCCGACTTTCCTTGATCAAATCAAACCATTGAATATTCTAGTTATATCAATGATAATAAGAATGAGAATATCTACATTGGAAGGTATGAATGAATCATTCACACCAATCAATTCTTATTCTTTTATTATTCATTCCATTTTCTCCTACATTTAGGTGAACTACATTAGCCTAAGGCCCATTTTGACTATATAGGTAGTGCTTGGATACATGACATATCTCAGGCTAGCTCAACCACCTTTAATCTTCCACTTATCTCTTCCATCACTTTGTGCATCCTAGTGTTCCTAGTTATTTGTGGCTTCTTCAGTCATTAGACCATCACATCTACATTTGTACCTGCTCATATTTAATATGTATGTTAAGTTCTATCCTTGAGTTATGCTTGCCAATTTGACCTACTAGGGCATAACCAAAAATCATTATAAAATCTAGGTCATATTAATGATTATAAATGCCTATTAGAAAATCATTTTTTTGACTCATCTACATTACTGGGACATGTTCCTATGCCATTGATTATAACTAACTTTGGGCAAATTTAGTGTCTCAACCTTTATTGCTACTTATAACTACCTTTGGCCAAATCAGTGATTCTTTTTAAATTAATGCATGTAATAATTATATTAATTGGATTAATCTTACCCACGAGTTAATTTATTCCTTCTTCTTGCTTATTTTGAAGGGACCATCCATCAATTGTATGTATCAGCCACTCCCTTAAGGGGGAATCATTATAGGCTTCCCAAACATTATTTGGATCTTTTTCTTCAATCATTATCTTATTTACTTTTTAATGGAATTTATATTCTTTGATAATATGTTATTATGCCTATAGCTTTCAATGCATTTACAAATAGGGGAAAAATATAGACATCCAATTCTGGCCATAACTAGCTTTTGACTAGACTTCAGGATGATTCCTACCAAACATTGCAAATTAAGCCTAGGAATCACTAAACATCCTAAATTTGTTTGTGCATCACTCATAAAACCTCATAATCATGTTGAAGCATCCTTATTTGGGATACTAGCTTGTATGTAATAATAACCTCTCATGGATTCATCACTAATCACCTTGCAACATAACAACTATCAATTTGGCCTATAGACTTATTAAGTGGGGCATATGAAAAAATATCAAATCTTGAAAGAGCTAAAATGCTAATCAAAATAAATTAAACAATTAAACAAGATTAAATGCCTAGTTGAATTATTCATTTATAATCAATGAATATCTAAAAATGGAACTTCCAAAAATCAAAATATTAAATCCTTTCATCATTACCTTTATGAGTTGTCAATCTCTTTGAAAATATCCTAAAATATCTAATTTGAGAGCCATGCCTAGTAATTGTAAATCATAATTAATTAACAAATATTAACTCAATCAGATTTAGTTTAACTCACCTAGGGTTAGTTTGAACACATTCCATGTTTAAACTCAACCTTAACTCACCTTAGGTGAGAGTTAATTCCTAAGGCTATAAATACAAGAACATACCCTTTCATTTATAAGCTTGGATATTGTAGAGTTATTATATAGTATTTCCTCCATAAGCCTCATACAAGTAATGTTACCATGCCCAAACCTTAGGCTAAGAAAATCACAAGCCAAGGTGCCAAGGAGAGAAGGAGCCAAGCAACCTCCATTGTCAGAGACTTCTTGATGCACAAGTCAAGTAAGCCATTAAACAAGCCATTTGAGAGATCCAAGGAATGGTAAAAGAGTTTTTTATTTTATGTTTTGTTGTGATTTCATTTAGTTTTATTACCTAAGCTCTCCCTAGTGTCTAGGCTATAGGTGTTAGGATTTTAGTGTGTTTATTTCATTTGTTTTATGAGACTAACACAAGACTAACCTCCCTTCTTGGATTCATTGATCACAGGTAATGGTTATAATAAATAAAAGATTTAGTGGATAAAGTATATCGGAGCATCATCTTCTCATATAGAGGGCATATAATAAAAAATTCCACTTGATGATGACAATGATGACCAAGAAGCATGCCATCCAAAGAGATCTCCAAGTAGAATATATAGTTAACCATTGTATAAAAAGTCATGCTTTTATATAACCATATAAAATGCCAAAGTAAGGGATAACATAGATGAAATACACACATTAGATTATTAGAATGACTTATTAACTTATTTCATAGATTTCCAATATTTTAAATATATATATATATATATATATATATTCTAAAGAGTAAAGCATAGGAATTGAGCATGGCATGATTGTTAGTTTAAATATTTTGCATATGTTATTTTTCAGATGTTTTCTAGAGTACATATATATTTTTACTTATACAATTCATGATATCCATGAGTGATGTGCATGACATACAGATATACATGACACATGGATACATAGATGTTGGACCTTTCCTATGCCTAGGATCTATGCCAATGCTGGGGTTATCTTCTTCCATGGTTACACATTGTAATTTAAATATTTATATGATTTTTATATTTACCATGTTGAACTACCTTGATTTATTACACATGCCTTGATACTACTCATAATTTTTATAATGTTACATGGATATGTTATTATATTTTGTTGTGACATTTGTATACCTGGATGGTGTAGAATACCTTTTATGTTTTATGCTTATTAGATGATGTTTCCTTTTATAATAGGCTAGTCATCAATTATATATTGTTTATGGCTATAAATCCTTGTGTGTGTAGCATTTATCACCCCTTGTTGGTGATACTTAGTCTTGTATTTGTAACATATATTGCCCCTTAATTATGGCTCCTTAGCCTGATATGTGTGGCATTTATTTTCCATTATTTGTGGTCCCTTGAATTTTTTTGTGTGACATTTGTTGACACTTGTATATTGTAGATTGACCTTATGGATGACATTGTGTGCTACTACATATCCTTTTATTATGTGACATTTTTTGTTGAGATTTTTTATTTTATTGAGTTTGTGAGTGTTTTGATCCATATCATGCATGTCCCATTTGTGTGTGGTGTCATGATACACGTCATGTACTTTTCCCATGTATTCTTATTTGAGTACATTAATCAATGATAATTCCTATTGCATGCCTAATTCCTATATATGTCTTAACATGACACTTATATGCCTTGAATTACATATGTTTCATACATGATTTGATGACATATACCTTACTATGATGGCATATTATCTATATGCTGACATGATTATACATGATTACATATTTATACATAACATGATATAATTAAATATCTAGTTTGAGAACAGTGACTTGTAAGTTATGTCCCTCACCTCAAAAGTATTGGGGAGGGCACATATTAGTGGGATTTTCACAAATACTTAAGCCTCCATAAGAAAAAATTAAAATTTTTGGCATAGATAATACAAATTACAAATTACATAGTGGTTTAGAAATTAGATTGGGACAAATATTGATAAATTTTAGATAGATTTTGGGGGCATATGCACTCATTTAATAGGTCATGAGTTACACATTTTTCGATTTTTAGAGATGAAAAATAGACAAGATATAGATGCATGCAATTTCATAATGTTTTAGGATTGAGTAATTTAGATTATGGGTTAGGAAGTTTATTCACGTATACACATTATCAAAGTTTAACAATGTTAGCATCAAACAATTCATATAATGGGAAAAGAAGCTTGTTCATGCACATTCATTCAATGACTACAAATAGTGATCACCCTTAGATCTATAAGTTCATATATAATAATTTATTCATGTTTAAATGAGTAATATAGTTGAGATTTATCACCCTTAACAACATTGGAATTACTTCATGAACCTATTCTGTGGCTCCCACCTTCCATATTTAGGTTACAATATTAGTTACATGGGTTAGTGTGGTTCAAGGTTTTACTTGTCTCAATGGCCTTGGCACTATTTCCTTTATTTGTTGTTTTCCAGTGAGGGTTGGAGACATATGTATCCCTAAGCATGGCCTTTACCTTAGTTACACAAATTGGGGATTGATCAACCCTAATTTTCTAAAAGGGTTTAACAAGAGGAACCATTGTCCAATGTTTCAATAAAGAAACATCATTTCTAACAAGTTACAGGGCAACATAGTTCACCCACTTACTTGTGTACTCTTTATTTTCTCTTTAAATTTCAAGTTTCAATTTATGCATTTTCATATTTATTCCAAGGTCATTGATTTTCACATTTTCATTTCAAGTTTTCTAGGAGCAGGTTACATATGTGGAGCATCTTCCAAAGATAAAGTTTTTTGCACATACTCAGGTACATCTATTTATCCTTTTACTCTAGTATGTGTATTACATTTTAATAAAGGGGGATTTTATAGACACTAAAATATAATGTAAATTTTGACCTACCTTCAGCCTACATGACTTGTGCATATATATACATAACTCTTATTCATCATTATCTCACATCTACATGCCTTGTACATGTCTAGACTTCCCAAATTGATATTATTCACCTACAATAAATCCCATATTCCATGTAAAACTAGTTAACCATCTTAATTAGACATCTCTAGATCATGATTCCTTTCTCCCAAATGGTAATATTAGAATCATAACATATTGTTTGATGGTAACATCTATGTTTGATGATTTTGTCTCATGCCAAGTAACTATAATATTTCTAATTTAAATCACTTGTATGGGTCAACCCATAAATATAACATGTCTATGGCATAATAAATTACCCAAAAAGTATCACATAAATACTAGATAGGTGTAAGCCCATTATCCATCTCGCAATCACTTATAAAAGCATATTCAAACATTTGCATGTTCAAAAGGACTACCCTATTCTTCCCAATTTTCATATTAATCACTAAGAGCAGGTATTTACCAAGTTTGAAGCACTCAATATCACAACCATAGTTTATGATTTCTAAGAATCAAGATATAGATTATAGGTTGCATATATTGAATGATCATTGGGCCTATATTGGACATTAGCATCGATGTTAGTGTCTAACTACAATGCAACTGTCAAGGCTTTTCTTTTTATCCTTATACATATCTTTCAATTTATGACCATTTTTGTTAGCCTTCTTTGCCCAGCCTATGGTCAGATTGTCATGTGTCACTAGGTTCTAATTAGAAATTAAAATCATTCTTATATATATAAAGGATTTAGTCTAATTAAAAAACCTAATAATTTGATAAGGAAACTATCTATTGGAAAGTACTATTCATTTTAAGCTATCAAATTGCACAAAACTAAATCAAATATCTGAAGCATTCAAAAAGTCAAATATAATATTGCATTACTTTTACCAAGGGTTATTAGGAGAACAAACATATAATCACACTGTTATAATTACATACACATGCATAAGAGGGAAAACTACATGTGAGTCATAGGCCTTATTTGGAGTATTGGATTTGTAGGAAACACTTAACAATAAATGAGGTTGCTAGGGTTGGTTTGACTCAAATTAATAACCCATTTTAACCAACTTACAAGATGTACAATGCAAAATAATTAAGATTTTTGCTTATTATTTAGATCAAGTGCATAAGAAGACACATCCAATGATGTAAAAAATTTATATAGGTCACAGTGCAAGCTTGATGCAAATTTAGAACCATTCCTATACATATCCTTGATTGGACTCCTATGTCATAAATGGACCCTAGCATCGACACTACTATTCCTGATCAACATAACTATTCAGTAGATAAAAATAGTCATAATACAAAATGAATAAGGTAAAGATATTTAGGGAAACCCTATGATGGTTCCTAATCATTTCCATATTATTAAATATAACAATAAATAAGATATGTTCTCTTTATCCTTCAGTTAGTACTTGTTGTATTTATTGCACATGCTTAAATGAGATATACTATTAAAATATTGTATTACACTGCTAAAATATGAATATTGTAATATTAAAATAAAATATATTTATTTCTTATATTTTTATCTTATGAATCCAAAAAGTATTAAAACATTTGGTGAAGTCATCCTTTTTTTATTGAACCAAAATCCTACTTTACATATTAGGGTTTTCACCTTATTCAAAAAGTTCATTTTAGACTTCCATATTTTATTTTTAGATATAATTTCTCTTTTACTTATATGGGCATAGCTTGGAGATGATTAATTACATCTTTTCTTTGGCCCTAGTGGTTGTATGCTTCACAATTGTCTTGAACATTTCAAACTTTATGGCATAATTAGTAGAATGCCATGCATGGAAGCTCCATTTTAATGATTAATTTAATCCACTTAATGATCAATGTATTGCATACAAAGACCTAGAATAATACCAAAAACATGATAAAGTCTATTTTTTTATGACCATGATAATTAAAAAACCAATGATACAAATGCAAATATCAATAATCAAGGTAGTGATTATGATCTTTCTACTTTTGGGTACAACTATGATGACATCCCTCTTGGTTATGACAATGTTCATATTCTTTTATCTTATGATGACAAGGAGTTACTAAATACACAAAATAGTAGCATTCATGATGTTCAAAATCAAAATATTGTATGTATATCTTCTTTAGTTACCTCACAAAGTGAGTGTGCTTCCTCCCCTAACAAAAATGTAAAGGTCGAAGACATTGCATGTTCCTCCCCTATCTCTCATGATGAAATCAAGTGTGTGTTTTATTTTTAAAGTAATATTAATGTTAAAAATATTTTTCCTATTGGGATGATCCAAATGTAAATATCAAAATTTGTTCTTCCCCTCTAAATTGTGATGAACAAAATACATGTCCTACATCTCC
The DNA here is from genome assembly GCA_037957365.1 of Torreya grandis. NCBI lineage: Eukaryota > Viridiplantae > Streptophyta > Pinopsida > Cupressales > Taxaceae > Torreya > Torreya grandis. The sequence goes on from JARHVA010004756.1 coordinate 723,083, forward strand.
CATTGTCTTGCTTGAAGAAAAACATGAGAGTGTATATAACCATTATAAAGAAGCACTTAAAAAAACACATTGTTTGAGGAAATAAATAAGCTTCCAAGTATATTTCATGTATTTTTTTCAAATATCAAGTTATGTAAGACAAAGATGATCAAAACTAGTATTGCTTCTTCTCTTACTCCTTTAGAAACAAAAACTAAAAGCAACCATTGAATTTTTCCTCCTCATGATGTTACAAAAAAATTAGAAAATGTTTCTTCCCTTCCCAATTTTTAAATTTCTTATACAAAAGTGTCAGGGGATCTAGCTCTACCAATTAGAGCACATATGATTACTTCTCGTATTAGCAATTAAACACGGAATTATACCAGAATGATAAAGTAACTAGAAATTTGAGACAACAAAGAATTTGAGAGACAATACACACTCTTGTATTCAATATTACTAGAAGAAAATACAAATAAGGAAGATGCCACTTCTTCCTCCACCTCAAAGGCTTGCCACACCTCAAGACCTTCTTCCCTCTCTCTCTTGCTCAACACAACAAATCTAAAGCCTGAGTTATTATCCCTCCTTGAATGCTTCAGCTGATCTCCTTGACCTTGCTAGCTTCAATGCTTTTACTTGCCTTCTTAGATAATTACAATACATGCCTTATGGGTCTATAAATAAGATCCCATGCTTACAAAAATAGAACTCTAGTTACAATAATTAGGCACACAGCTCGTGACTATAATTAGTCGCTTGACATGCAAACACTTACTTTGCTTAACTGACTGTTCGTCAACAATAGTTCTGAAAATACATAGGCGACCGATGTCGGTCCCTGCTAGTTTGGTGCTGCCGACGTCGGCTGACTCCCTGCCGTCGCCGGTCTCCTTCTCCACTGCATCTGATCGACGTCGATCATACTACCGATGCTGGTGGCTCTGGTTCTTTAGCATCCTTCCTTGTGTCTGCAAACAGTTGAAGCTTTTAGCTCCACACCTTAACAATCTCCCACTTGGAGGTAAATAGCTGTAACTTGTACCTGTACCTGTACACCATCTATTTTGTTCTTTAGGCTCTGTATCCCTCTTCAATGTCACTCTTGAAGACCAACCACCACGCAAACCTATGATGCAATACCTGTCTCTTATGCCACAAGAATTTTGCTACTCCCAAATTCTTCATGACATACTTCTGAGCCAACTCTACCCTTAGCTCAGAAAATTCCCTGTATATGAAACCCTGCAACAAGTAACACAATACAGTAATAGGATAATGTAGCTAATACTATCCAACCTGGTAAAGATAAAATACAATGGTCAAACCTCCATTGTTCTGTATCATAATCAAGACCATATACCATAGCCTTCTATCTCATGTGTCCATCCACTCTCTTCTCTAAAATGGGAATCCATCCCTCTATCCAGTGCTTTCTTCCAGCTGACAACACTACCAACAAATACTTGTTAGGTTCTCCAAGGACTCACACTCCTCATCCATGCCAAGCTCCCACTATTTTTGGATTCTACCTGCATTGCTTCTTCCATCTTCCTAGTTCATGACTATCAGTAAGCAATATAAAGAAGGTGAACAATGAATATGAGGTTCACATACCTTTCCTGACCTCCACATGGGTGTTTGAGACTTATTAATTCACCCAACATCCGTTCCAATGACCGATCTAGGCCATCTCCCAGTCTATTCCTGACCGATGTCGGTTCCCTGCATTGGCCCTGACTATCGACATCGTTTCCCTGGCCGATGCCAGTGTCCCTCCTACCGACATCAGTCCTTATGACCAACGTCAGACTTCTCTAGTCCTATCTGGATGACTGACGTCAGTGCCAAGCTACCGACATCGGTGTCTGTGTGTTCCTGTAAGTGATGAAATTTTCATCTGCGAGCTCTTCTTGGGTTAAACCTCTGTCCATGCTGCCCTGCTCAGATTTATTTAGCCCATGTGACTGATCTCTGTCCTTCATCTCCTTCATAAACACCAAGGCTTCTTTGTTCCTGTCAAAAGCATCAAATTTCCTCTTTCTACAATGAACTGTATTTATGCTTTCCAAATTTGAACACATACCTTTTGAATCAAGAACTTCCATTCCCTTCCTGTTCTTGTGACCAAGCCTATTAGGCCACATCTTCGAATCTACACTAGAAGTAGAATCAGTAATACAAGTAGATAGATAAAGAGTATCTACTTTCTTACCTCTTGCTAGAATAAGTGCTCCCTTGGTAACCTTCCAAGAATCCACTGTGAGGGTTATTGTGCATCCCTCATCTCCCAACCTTCCTACAAAAATCAGACTTTGCTTCAGAATCAGAACATGCATGACCTCTTTCAACACCCACGTGTTGTCAATCTGCAATCTCAACTGCACTTTCCCTTTGCCAACTATTTGACAAGGCGTACCATCCCCTAAATAGAGTACTCTAAAATCTCCTTGTTCATACTCATAGAACAAATCTCTGTTTGGGGATGCATGAAAAGATGAACCAGAATCTAAAATCCATGATCCTACCTGACTATCCAAAGAAAGTATGAGAGCATCCTGCATCACAAAATTTGCATCCTTTGCTTCTTCAATACCTGCATGTTGATTCTCTTTATCTCTCAACCAACACTCCTTCGTATGTCCTTTCTTTCAACAAAACCAACAGGTAATACCTTTGGACTCGGATCTCCTTCCCGACCTTGATTTCCCTTGCTCAACCTTCTCCCTTTGCCTTTCCCTACTTTTTGCACTTAGAGCATTCCCTGATGATTCACCTGTGCTTCTCCTGTGTATTTCTTCATTCAAGATCACACTCACAACATCATCAACTTTTAAGATTTTAGAAGCAGATTCAAAATTACTTACTGCCATAACCATACCATCCCAACTTTCAGGCAAAGAACATAAAATCAAGAGAGCCTTTACCTCATCATCAAAAACAATATTGACTGAAGCTAATTGGTTTACCAAACCATGGAAATCATTGAGATGAGTATGTACCGATCCACTTTCCTGCATTTACAAAGTAAATAGCTGCTTCATAAGATATACCTTATTAGAAGCCGAGGGCTTTTCGTATAAATTTTCCAAGGACTTTATCAACTCTTCCGTTGTCTTACACTGTGATAAGCTAGAAATCACAGACGATGCAAGGCTCAACCTTATGGAACCGAGAGCCTTTTGATCAAGAACATTCCATTCTTCATCCTTCATATCTGTGGGCTTGCATGCAACCCCACCCAATGGTAAGTATAAATCCTTCTGATACAGATAGTCCTCAATCTGCATCCTCCAATATTGATAATTCTTGTCGTTAAACTTCTCCATTTGTAGCCTACTTTCTTCTGCCATTGCTGAACTCCCACTCAATCAGAAAACCCTGTGAATGACTTGTAATAAAAAAACAATACCCTGCTTCCTGCAAACCAAAGCTTTGATACCACTTGTCAGGGGATCTAGCTCTACCAATTAGAGCACATATGATTACTTCTCACATTAGCAATTAAACACGGAATTATACCAGAATGATAAAGTAACTAGAAATTTGAGACAACAAAGAATTTGAGAGACAATACACACTCTTGTATTCAATATTACTAGAAGAAAATACAAATAAGGAAGATGCCACTTCTTCCTCCACCTCAAAGGCTTGCCACACCTCAAGACCTTCTTCCCTCTCTCTCTTGCTCAACACAACAACTCTAAAGCCTGAGTTATTATACCTTCTTGAATGCTTCAGCTGATCTCCTTGACCTTGCTAGCTTAAATGCTTTTACTTGCCTTCTTAGATAATTACAATACATGCCTTATGGGTCTATAAATAAGATCCCATGCTTACAAAAATAGAACTCTAGTTACAATAATTAGACACGCAGCTCATGACTATAATTAGTCATTTGACATGCAAACACTTGCTTTGCTTAACTGACTGTTCGTCAACAACAGTTCTGAAAATACATAGGTGACCAATGTCAGTCCCTGCTAGTCTGGTGCTGCCGATGTCGGCCGACTCCCTGCCGTCGCCGGTCTCCTTCTCCACTGCATCTGACCGACGTCGGTCATACTGCCGACGTCGGTGGCTCTGGTTCTTTAGCATCCTTCCTTGTGTCTGCAAACAGTTGAAGCTTTTAGCTCCACACCTTAACAAAAAGAGTAAATGATTATAAGTGAAATTATTTCCCTCACTCATATTCAATGTCAATATATTTTTAATGACACTAGTACCAACCTATGTGTAGTACAACATGAGATAATTACATCTTTAACCATGAATACCCCTTTGTAATAGGAAATACATAGATGTGATCATTCAACCCTTGATAGTGAAACAAATTCAATTATTATTATGTTGCATGTGCATGGTAATTTAAAACCACTAACAAAAACTTTAACCTCTTCTAATGATATGTTATCTACCATGACTACCATGGGATATTTGAAACAAGTCAAAATTGTTAAACTACAAATTTATTCTCATGAGGCTATTCTCAAGGAAAATACATTAACCAAGTAACCTATTATTAGGAGTGTATTTGAAAATCCTTATGCTTCACATTTATTATGTCTGAGTTTTCCTCCTTTAATGGTTAATGGGACTACTATTCAATTAAAATAATATATACATTCCTTTGAACATTGGGCCCAAAATGGAAGCTTGATCTTAAAATGTTTTGATTTTAGCTTAAACCAAAGGGATCTTGATTGGGTTTATAGTCTTCCAAATGGTTCATTAGAAACTTGAAAAAATATTAAAGACATTTTAATATCACATTTTCATCATTATAACTTACCTAAATTACCATTAGGACATTTTCAAACATTGATAAAAATAGAAAATGAATCTCACATGATTATGTCATTTGATTTAAAGAGGCTTTGTATTAGTTAAATTATATACCTTTAGATTTAGAAGTATAATTTATATTTTACATAATTCTTCTTTTTACACTAAGAGAAAGAGAATTGAATAATCCTTTTGATTCATTTGAGACATTATATTGGGATGTACAAAAATATGCATTCACTCTCATGAATACTCAAACAAAGTTATCAATCTCCTCACTAGAAATATTTAATAATAAGAGCCATGTTTTCAAGATGAATAGCCAAGTCCCAAAAGATAATAAAATAATTTGAACACATACAAAACCAATAACATATGTAAAAATCCAAATAATAAAGGTGTTAAACAAAGGGAAAGAGAATGTTTACAGAGTATATCCCACAATTAGACCATATACCTCTACCAAATAGTAGCCTCTTTAGTTTTATTAGTATTGAGATAGACCAAATTATATATTACAAACTTTATTTGATAAATTAATGATCACACTCCCTCCTAATTCACATTATCCACCTCACCAATTTAAGAAATAAAAAATACAACACTTTTGCATTTATCTTGGTAGTAATGGACATCGAGATAATGAGTGTTTTGTGCTTGAGTAAAATCTTATATAGTTCATTGAGTAGGGAATCATTTCATATCAAAAATACATTTCTATATCTATTCCATATACTTCTCCTAAAGAATCATCTAAGGGGGTCAATCCATCCCATGTTACTCCTTATGAGGAAAACATGGTCCTTCAGCCTTCATAAAAGATGACCAATAGTAGAAGTCTTTCTCCCAATGTAATCTCCCCCAATATTGATCTCTCCCACACCAATCCTATCGAGAAACCATTGGTTGATTAGGTCATTCATAAAGAGAGATAGGGAGAAGGTAATGCTATATGATAGATATGGGTACATAAAAAATACATCCATATTCATAGGGTATTTATACAAATACTTTATAGATGATTATAGAATCATAATCAACAATCCCATTACCACATGATCATTACAATAACACTTTCTTATTTCCATCCAGATTTCATTGCATACTATGATTTATTTATTTCTATATTATATAATCATTTAAAAAATGAACATATTTTTTACATAATTTACCAAATCATAACATACACCACTAAAATAAATGCAACTATAAATTATATAATGACCAATAAAGAATTAAATAGTACAAAACCATTTGAAACCAAATAAAACCATGTGAGCAATGTCATATAGACACACAAACACACACAAATATAAGTTAATAGAATGTTTAAACAAATAATCACATCAATCTTATGTTGGGGGCATATCTCTAGATGTATACTCCTCATTTCTATCAATACCCATGAATCAAAATCTTCTCAATGTAGATGCACCAAGATCTAACTAGGGCTCACATACACATGATAGTACATGTACTCTCTCCTCAAAATCACCTAACTATTGCACTATATCCTTGTGATCCCATTTAAAAGTATAATAACTATTAATTAGAGTCTATATAATCTCAGTGGCACTCCATTGTGTGATGTCATGCTTATCCAACTTAGCATGCAACTCATCTCATTCAGTGGTTGCAGTATAGTACACTACCATAAATTTTGCCACATGACTGAATAAAGGTGCATGAGCACCTACAATGTTAATGACCCTTTGAATAAATCCATCTATAGCTATATATATAGGCACACTATGTGTGAGTACTTATAATAGTAGATAAAATATTTGATTTTATATACGTATCTAACTATTATCATATCTCTAATGTTTGCCAATAATTAGGAGTGGAGGACAATGTTGGATCAGGTGATATAAGCACTCACACATAGTGTGCCTATATATATATAGGCACACTATGTGTGAGTGCTTATATCACCTGATCCAACATTGTCCTCCACTCCTAATTATTGGCAAACATTAGAGATATGATAATAGTTAGATACGTATATAAAATCAAATACTTTATCTACTATTATAACCAAATCAAATGTAAAACATAAAAACTATGGTACTCACATGTGGCCATAATGGTCATCTCATCACTGGTGTTGGTCATGTAGACACCTAAAATGATCCATAACTAGCTTCTAACTAGACTTTAAACCAATTCATATCAACCATTGCAAATTAAGCCTAAAAATCACTAAATGTCCCAAATTTGTGTACACATAATTCATCAATTCTCAGAATCATTTTAAGACATATCTAATTAGGGTATTCTATTGTATGTAAAAATAACCTCTCAAGAATTCATCTTTAATCACCTGATAACATCACAACTATCAATTTGGCCTATGGACATATTAAGTGAGACACTCGCACACTTATTCAAATATTGAAATAGCTAAAAGGCTAATCTAAATAAATTAACAAACTAAACAAGATTAAATGCCTAGTTGTATTATCCATTTATAATTAATGAATATCTCAAAAATAAAATGCAAAAATTCAAAATATCCTAGCCTTTCACCATTGCCTTTATGAGTTGTCAAGCTCTTTGAAATACCCTAAAATATCTAATTTTGAGATCCATGCCTAGTAATTAAAAATCATAATTACTTGACAACTATTAACTCAACTAGAGGTATTTTTAACTCACGTAGGTTTATTTTTAACCCATTCCAAGCCTAAGTTCAATGTTAACTCACCTTGGGTGAGAGTCAATTCCTAAGGATATAAATACAAAGCCTTCCCTATTAAACCATAAGTTATTTTGGTGTAACGTTATTATGCATAAATATATTAAACAATCTCTCATAAGACAAAGTTATAATGATAATTTGGAGAGATAAAAGCTTTGATGTAAGGTTGTAATGCCAAATGTTTAAGCCAAGTAAAATCACAAGCCAAGGTGCCAAGGAGAGAATGAACCAATAATATTCATTTGACAAACACTTATTGATGCACAAGTTGAGAATGCCACTCAACAAAGATATTTAGAGCTCCCAAGGAAGGTAAAATAGTTATTATCTTTTATGTTTTCATTGTAATTTCATTTAGCTTTTGTTACTAAGTTCTCCCTAGTATCTAGACTAGGAGTGTAAGTGTTGGTGTGTTTATTTGAGTTTTAATTAATTGAACTAACACTATACTAACCTCCCTTCTTGGATTCTTATGATCACAAAATAACATTCCATAGTGGGGTATATAAATTGAGGGTGACCTATTGGGATTCTTATTTTAGTGGTTAAATAAGATCCATTAGTGGTACTCCACCTTAGACCATAGGGATAAATCAAACATTTCACTACACTAAGCAAGTGACAAATGTAGTGGTTGTGAAAAAGATAAGACCTTTTTATAACAAGCTAGTTGATGTGGATCCAATTTATGTGAACATATCTTGTGTTAGCCACACTTAGGACCATCTATAAACATGCAAAAATTGATAAATTAAAACAAACCCACTTGTTATGGACATATTGTTGATGTAGAATGAGTAGCCCAAAGATCCATGTCACAATAAAAAATCTTGGGAGAAGGGGGGCCTAAAAACCCTAATTTTCATGCATTTTAAAAATCCTCTCAAGAGTGAGTATATTGACATAGTTTTACAATATTATACAACCTTGTCAATTTTAGGATTTAGGATGTTACACTTAGGTGTTTGTGCCATTTTATCCTTTTCTCACATGGTTTTTAGAGTATAAACTATTTTTTTGTCTTTACATGTAAAAATGAGTCTTGTTTTATACATCAATCCATTTTTGAGGAGGAATTATGTCATCTATTTGACACCATATCTTTGCCTTAGTATTTTGACAAATCTTTTATGTGTGTGTGTCACTTGATTGGAAAGGGAAACATAACACTGCCCAATTCATTCTAAGTTTTATGCCTTAGAGTTTTAAAATAAACATTTAATCAAATATTTAGAGTGTGATAACATTGTTACACTACTCAAATTATTTCATATAATTATTTTTCCTTATGTCTGAATCCCAATTCAAAAACCAAACCACGTGTGCCTTTTGGATCTATACCTAGTGCCAATATGCCATTCAATTTTGTCTAGCTTTTTGTTTATTTAAATAACCCTAGTTTCCTAAGTTGAGTTTTCAATTAACCTTACCAAGTTAAAATCCAAACATTGATTTATTTATACCTATGACTTGTGTAATTTTGGCTTAGACATGGATCTTTCTCTTTTGGGTTGTGCAACTTGGGTTAATTCTTTATGAAATTTGAAAGCTATTGTTTGTGCCTAAATTTGGGGGAAGTGGTCTATATCCATGTTCCTAGAGTTTCATGCCTCATACCAATTAACCAAGTTCATGTTTAAATCTAAATTCCTAGTTTATGCTAAAGTGTTTCAAATTTGATAGATTAAATATCATACCTTATTATGTTTAAAGTCTAGCTTTTGTGCCTTTTCCAAAAGACCTAACACATGCCTATTTCAAGCCTAGCTTTTGTACCTTATTTTGAAAAAAGACCTATTTTTTTTTTTTTTTTAGATTAGACTTGTTTAAAACACTTTTAATCTAGAATTTAGCATGCTAGTTTTTATTCATATATTTGACCATTTGTTTACGGCATTTAATGTTAAACATATGATGTTAGAATGTTTCATACCAAGTTTTAATATAAACCATTTTGGAGATACAAATCCACTTTTAGACCAAGTTAGACTATGCTTGGACTATTTGTCTTCTGGACATTGTTTTTTAGAGTTTGTATAACTCTAGGCATTTTTGTGAAACATTTATTATTGACTTGGATATGTCTCATTACACTCATAGTGGGGCCATATACAATTCCAATTATGATAACATGGTCACATATGATGACTTTATTCAAGACCCCTACTGGGATGATATTGTTTATGAGACATGTTGATGCCTCTATGTGTACCATAAATGTCTTTAGTGTTTAAGAACACTTCTCATTTTAGAATTATAGGAATTTAGAGCATGAGTAGTAGGTTGTGGCAACTTGATGTTACCTATGGTGAAATAGTGGCAAATCAATGTTTAACTATCCCCAAAAATTTATATTAATCAATGGTTGGGATCCATCATGGTCCAATTCTCCATCAAATACTAGTATTTATGCTAATGATTAGTGAATTATGATAAAAAATTAAGCTATAGACTAATCTAGATGGATATTTATAATGAAAGCTAAACTACAGTGATCTGGTTATAAAAGAGAAAATGAGAAGAGAAGGGCAGAAAGAAAACAAGTGATTGCTTATCTTAGCCTCAAAAATTATGACAAAACTTCAATCACAACTGAGTATGCATTCAAATTGGTATATAATGCAAAATAGCCTAAGCTCAGATTTCATTATACACTAAGTAAACTTTGAAGGATGATGTAAAGAATCACAAGTAAGAACCATGTTTACTTTAAATATTTACTACTATAATAAAATAACATTTACACATATGAATACAGAGCAATATGAAGTGAATAAACAAATTAGAAACCCTGTGATTAAAGATGCAACCTAGAATTCAAATAAACTATTCAAATTAAGACATAAAACTAGAAATTGAGAGAAAAAATATATTAACAATTGACACATCTAATATGGGCAATCTTTGTATAATTCTTTGATTGTATTAGTTTCTCCAAGTCTACAAATTTTGATCAAAACTATCTCTCCTTTACAAGATGGCAATACATGCCTTTTATAGAAGGATAAGATACTACACCAGCTAGTTACAAGATATAATTGTATAAAAGATAAGGACAACTATCCTTCTTTAGAAAGCTCTAGAATACACTTATTTCTCAAAACTAGACTAACCTAGAGGCAATATGATAACAAACTAGCATATGCTTTACAAAATAATATTCCTTATTTCAAATATTATAATGTTTTTACAAAGAAGGGATATCAATTAGCTTGGAGGGCCCATTACCAAGGGACTCCCCTGTTGCTCTTATAGAAGTTCTAAGGCCCTTTGATGTTGTTTTTTGATAAGCTCTAGATCCATAGCTAGATTTAGGAGGTAGATCTCTACCTGATCAACTAGGTCATCAAGGTCTATATCATCTCTAGCCATAACTTCTTTTATACTCCTAAATTTTGCAATATTTTCCTCTATAGTGAAGATCATGCCTAAAATCTTACCATTGTCACTCCCTAATTTACCTTGGATTTTGATCTTTACTTAATTCATCACTAAATTGACTCTATGTTTTTACTCTACATCATCAATAATCCCTAAGGCTGTAGTCTTGGTAGGATTAGTTAGCATAGTGCCCAAGAAATACTCAATCCTAGTGATCAATTTCTTATCATCAGCTAGAAGTCTATCTAAATTATTTGTCCATACACTTAGACTCTAGATCTTGTCCACTACTATTCCCAATATGACATTCAAGTCAAACAAGATAATAGATTTGAATTTAGGAATCTTATTCCTAATCAAAATGCTAATGAAATCCCTTATCTTAGTCTTTGCTTCCTACCACTCTGTTATTAATCCCTTGGCCACCTCACCTTGTTGGCATAAGGCATCCTACCTTATATTTATTGATTTAAAAGAATCAAACATATCAAATAATGATGCTTCAAACATGTTTATTATGGCATCAATTACTTATAAAATGTCTTATGTCTCTAAGTTTTCCTTTTCCTTTTCCAAATTTTGAATTTTCTATTTCATGCCCCTAATGTCAACTCTAACTTGGGCATTATGAGCCTTGGATAGGATTTTAATATCTTCCTCATAGATAGGAACCTCTCCAAGTTGTTTCCCTCCAACTAGGGTTAAGACTGTAAAGGGCTCAACATTCTGGAAAGTGAACTCCTAAATTCATACCATGGCTTTCCTTATTATGACCCTTTCCAATCCAGATATCTCTAGATTGAATTGCCTAGTGGTGGATGTCCCTATGAATTTTAGAGGTTATGGAATCTCTATCCTTGTGCTACTTGATGATCCTAGATCATCCATCTTCTTATCATCTAGGATAGTAGTAGTCACAATTCTTCTTTCTTCTTGTTCTCTCATTAAATCCCTTATCCATGTCTTGATTTATTCATGTACATCGACATTAATGAATTGGGTCAAGGCCCAAGAGTGGGAGTGGAAAGGGATATTTTGTAGATTTATATACATGAACTAATTGGGGATGATTTTTCCATGAATGGGAACTCTTCACTGAATAATTTGATCTCAATTTTGGGATGAGTGAGGGTTAACTTTGGACTCTTCCTTGATCAAATAGGGACCAATACCAACTCCACATTTATCTTTTATTTAGGTGCCACTGGGATTATGTCAAGGGCTAATTCATTCCCTTTATCCCCTTATTCAACTTCCTTTACTTGAACCTAATCTTCTTCAACCTATGATTCTTCTTCTTTGAAACCATAAGCTTCAACAAAGTCTTTAAGGGAACCCTCTACTATTTCACCAGGCTCAAAGATAATTAGCTCCAAGTGCTCAACTAGGGATGGTGGTCTTTGAGGGAGAGATGAAGATCCCTCACTAGGTCTTTCCTCTAAATTTTCCCTGCCATTTACTTATATAATTTTCCCTTGGGGCTATGGGAGCTCCATTTGAGGTTATTCCCAAGGTGGCCTAGAAGGTCCAAGTAATAAATGGTACTAAAGGGGATGCATCTTCCATATGTCCCTTGCTAGTTTGCTATCACTGGTCAGTCTATGTACAAGCTTGAGGTTTGTTCCCTTAAACCTAGACAAAACTTCCTCAAAGTTGTTGGAATTTATGTACAAGGTGTTATGAGGGCCTAGTTCATGCTCATAGACTAGTTTGGGTAGTTGCTTATTCTTCAAATGTGGGCCTACTACATTCTTAGGATCCCACTATCTAAAAATGAAAAAGAGTCCCTATTATTGGATATGGTGTCCACCTACTTTTAATATTATAAAATTATCCTTCCTATGGTCAAAGGAAAGGGATGAAGGAGGCCCTTCCTTTTCTCCTTGCAATGCCATCAACACTATGACAAAGTTGAGATGTAATTTCCTATTTTGATAGCTTAGGAGGAACATAGATAGGTAATCTATAGGGTTGGGTTAGAATTCCCTCAATTTTAATAACCATACAATCTAGATAAAGCTAGATATCACCCATAATCTCCACATAATTATTTATCAAAGTGGGAATCCTAGGCATGGGAATCCTTGTGATGGCCTCCATAAATTTAGGATAGACACAATCACATATGAATTGCATGTGATGCCTATATTTGAAGATGTGTAGTTTTGAGTAGTGGTGGGAGACCGTGGTTATACCTTTAGGAGACTAGTTCTTGATGCTGGGGATCTTGGTGGAAGATATTATGGGATCTAACAAATAAGACATCATGTAAAACTACTTGCTCATCTTCATTTTGATTGTAGTGAATTGTTTTCTTAAGAAGACACTAATCATATCCACAATTGGAGGGGTGAAGTTATTCTCCACCATAAAGTAGATGTAGGACACCCAAATCTTATTGACATACATGGTGATAGGGATTTCAATACTCTATTAAATAAGGTCATGTTTAACCTAATCCCTTCCCTAAATTAGACAATAGGGATCTTTACCTTAAAGTCCTAGAATACATGGTTCCCTTGGAACAACCATGGTTTGAGGATGGTGTCTAGGTCATGCTTAGTGGTCAATCCTTTGATTGTTGATAGGTCCACAAGGGGTTTCAAGAGCTTGTATTTTTTTAAAGGCTATTGGGATAATGTAGGCTACTTTCTTAGATCTTCCCTCATGGATAATCCAATCACCATCAATTCTATAATCAAGGAAAATTGGAGTAATGATGTCAATGTAGTGAAGTACCTATGGTCTAGTAATTGCATGGTGGAGGCTAGCCATTTGAACTATGACTAGGTCATAGTATTTTTTTCTTACCATGACAATCCTTAGGTCTTCTTTGGCGATGGGTTTTAGTTCCTCTATGGTCTAGAAGAGCTCAAACCAATTTTTGTTTCCATTGTTTACGGCTAAAACATCTAGCTCTATATCTTTTAAAAACTTAATTTCATTGTCTGTAGATAGGTACAACTCTATTTCATCTCTTAATTGTTGTCTTCAAGATGCCATGGTTTTTGTGCTTGCAAATTATTCATAATTAGATTACAATTGGTCTCTGTGCTAACTCTTCTATTCTCAAATCATAATTAAGCTCTTCTAAAATTAAATTGTGATTAATTTAGTTCACTTAAGTCTCTTTTATGTAGGGTTTAGGGTTCTAAATATTTAATGGAGAGGGTATATCTAGACTTTGGCTCATACATGCCTTGGATTTAATTTAGATTTCCACCTTTATACTTTTACATTTTTGAGTACACAAGATCTTATTTTTTATCATTTTTTGCTTGCATGGTGCTTATTTGGCATCTATCTTGCACTTTCCATGGCAATTTTCATAAATTCATTTTGAGCACTAGCTATTGGCATTTAAAAATGCCTCATTTTCTTCACACTGTTGGATCAAGATCCTATGAGTGATCATGAACCATCAATTTTGATCTAGGCTCTCCTTCATTATTAGCTCTTTGGTACTAGTGCCCTGTGGTTATGTCACTTGGCATTTCCATGGGCCTTTTGAGATATTTTGAAAAGTCATTGGTGATTTCACACTATTAGATCAAGGATCACGATGAAGTACAAACTATTAGATCCTTTGTCAGTCATTTTTTATCATGTTTTCACCCTATGTTGAGTCTATGGGCTCTCAGAGCTCCATTGAAAAGTCTTTAATGTCTTCATGCTATTGGATCATCCTTCTATGATGAAATGTGAGCCATTGATCTCCAAATATGTATGAGATTTAAGTTAGCACATACACATACAATAACTTAGGCTAAAATGTTTTTACATAAGTCTATTTCATATTAATAAACATAAAAAAGACTTAGGTAAAGACTTTTATGCTAAGTTTTAAATCAAAGAACTTAGGTGAGGACTTAGGTTTAAATACCTTAGGCTAAGGTTCATTTTGTGTTTATTAAACATGAAATGAACTTTAGGTTAAAATTTTTATACCTAAGTCTATTAGATTTATACAAAGGGGACCATAAATAAATATTTTAGGCCAAAGTTTATGCTATGTTCAAATAATAATACATATATTTTGGGCTAAACCACTCATGTCAAGCCTATAGAACATGATCAAAGGGGTCAAAATGATATAATGATCAAGTTTCAAATAGAGTTTTATTGTATTAATAAACACACTTAAACCTTTGATTATAAGCATTTGGTCTAAGTTTTACATCACAAAGACTCTTTAAAATAAGACTTAGTATAAGTCTATAGCCTAAGGATCATGATATTTAAATAAAATGCAATAGGGACCTTAAGGTATAGAATTAGACTAAGTTAATTTTGCATATACTTAAACCATAAGACTATTCCAATAGTTACAGTTCAAATAATTCTAGCATTTGAGCATCCTTCAAGGGCTTCCATTAGTCTACAAGGTAGTTCATGATCTTTATAGAAACATTTTAGAATGCACCTTAGACTTGAGAAAAATATTTCATTAACTTAAATTCGATGATCTCTCATACATCAAATACATCCTAGTGGATGTCAAATAATGATCATGAAAACATCAATTTTAAGCTCATGAAGTTCTTAGCTTTGATGGGATTAAAGTTGATGGTCATGAAAATGTTAAATACATCCTTACAGATGTCAAATGATAGTTACATAAACTTAAAATTTAAGCTCATCAAACTCCTATGTTCCAATGTGAGAGTACCAATTGGCACCTCCATGGGGCCTCTTAAGATCTCAAACTCAATTCATTCTATTGGATCAAGAATCATGATGAAGTAAGAGTTGTTTGATTGTGATCCAAGAGCTTGCTCATGATTGGTCCTTTTTGACATGTGGTCCCCTTTGGTTTTAATATTCAAACATGAGAGTGTTTTATGGCATATTTATGGAGATCTTGGAATTTTGACTTTTCAATGATATCTTTGCTCCATCTGATCTTTGGCCCATAATGAAGAAAGAACCATTTATTATGATCTAGGATCTTAAACATGATTGGTCCAAAGGAATAAGTGATGGATTATATCAATATTTCCTCAAACCATCTAATTAAAGGCTGTGAGGAAGAGTGGACCATTATATCTTGTGAGTTACAAGTTTCTTAAGTTAAGACCTAAGTCTTCCTCACTCTATTGGATCATGATCCATGATGAAATGAGAACCATCAGATCTATGAAGAAACAAGGGCATTAAGTTAGGATTGATAGTAAAGTAAATGCTTAGGCTAAAGTGTTAAGGCTAACTTGTTGTTCATATTAGTAAATACATCAGGGCCTTAGGATTAAAACTTTAGGCTAAAAGGATAACAAAGGGACCATGTTAGAAAACAAAAAGGACCCTACAAAAATAAATATTAGACTTAGTTAGAAAAAATAAGGAACTAATAGGGAAGATAATAAAGTGGACCAAAAAATTTTTAGGCTAAAGTTTTAGTTGTGTTAAAAAACATGACTAAGCTTTAAACATGAAACTTGTGCTCAAGTCCAAAATAAATTTAATATGCTCCTACCAATTAATTCCAACCATATTCAAATTTGAACTAAGGGTTTATGCCAAGGTTTTATAACATGAACCATCAGTGAGCAATCCATGAAACCTAAAATTTAAAGACATGAAGAACAATGATTAGTAAGGTTAGGTACGCTTAAAACAAACCATAAATCAATACCCAAGTTTGATATAGTGGATTATCTTCAAATTATAAATAATATTTAAAATAGGTCATGCTTGTAGGGTTAAGATTCAAAACATCTCAAGGGTCCCAATTTTCAAAAAAAGGGGAGCATGTTGACCTCAAAAAATGGAAACTTATAGGGAAACATAATAATATGTTATAACCTAGAGACTCTAGTTTAAACAAACAACTAAGTCATCCATTCCATTTGATCTATGCCATTATCTAGATTAGTTTATGGTTGAAATAAACCTTTTACTTGTAGAAATGGGATCAAACATTAAGACATAGCCATGCTGTGTGTGTGTTTTGATTCCACTTACTATTTGCCATGGGCTTCAAGAGAACTTATAAGTTTCATATCTTTAATCAATAAAGCTAACTTAGAGCATGCTTACATATCGATTAAGAACCATGATTTTAGTTTAGGTAAGGCTTGACCATTACTTTGTTACCAACCAAACATCCATATAACCAATAGAGATTCCTTTGGTTCCACTCAAATCCTTGATCCATTACTAGCTAGGCATCCATAGCCCTAGTGGAGATTACCAAAATCACATATGGCTTTAATATTTTGATTTTGAATTGAATCCTTATTTTTGTATTTTTTGTACTTTCAATAAGGTTTGGAACCAGGGTAGTCAGGTTTAAGGAGCTGGTTAAATTTTTGATCTTTAGACTATCACCTATAGTTGCAACCATTATCCTAGGTAAGGATGTTTGTTAAGTGCAAGCATGACTATGCTTTAAAAAATTAAGCTTTCATCCTACAAGTGTAGATCTTCTAAAAACCAAGTTTAAGTCAAAATAATGTCTACGTTCTCATAAAATAGTTAACTCATTCATTAGTCCTTACCAGTTTCTTTAAATAGTAACATAGTGCTTATATTTTTGATCTATGGTTAACACATGTATTAATAGGTTCACACCCATATTTCTCAACTTTGGGGTTTTAAGAAAACTAAATCAACCTTAAGATCCTGATTGTCTAAAATGAATTATTAGAATCAAGGAAGAAGGTAACAAAAGCAAACACACAATAAAAAGTAGGAAATTAAGAAAGAAAATGGAAGTAAAAAAACATGTACATGATTATATACAAAGAAGGGATAAGAAGGAAAGATTGAAAGAAACTAACTAGCTTACCTACACTAACTCTAACCATCTTACAATTTACTCCATAAAGACCATAGGAGTAACTGAGAAGTAATGCTTGAGGTATTGCCTATTAGTGGGCAATGTTAACTCTACTCCTTATAGATCTTTGAGATTGAAGGTGTTGTTCCCTAGTGTTTCTACAATTTGATATGGGCCAATCCACAAAGGTGTGAATTTTCCATGTTTTCTCTTAGGCTCAAATTATTTGTCTCAAAGGAGAACTAAATTTCCTTGTTTGAACACCTTGATATTTGACCTTTTATCAAACCATATTTTCACCATGGTTTGATGTCTACTAAAATTAGAAAAGGCTTTCTCCTTTACATCTTCCTCTTGAATGATGTCCAATAATCTTGAATTTTCAAGCTCTAGGATTTCCTCCATAGATTCCGACATGAATTTGTATGTGGGAAACTTGAGAGTAATAATAAAGATAGGTTCTTGGCTATACATCAACAAAAATGGTGATGCCTTCAAGGCTTGTTTAATATTTATCCTATCTTCCCATAGTGCATACTTGAACAACTTGTGCCAAGCCTTGGATTCTCCACAATAGACTTCTTGATTGCTTTCATCAAATTATTATTGGTAGACTCAGAGAATCTATTCCCTTGGGGATAATGATAAGATGAAAAATTCAAATAGATGCCATTATCATAAGCCCATTCAATAATTTCTATGGATGAAAATGCATACCCATTGTCACACACTAGAGAGATTAGAGTTTCAAATCTAGTATAAATGTTTTCTTCCAAGAAATTGATCACTTTCACTATCCTACATTGTTTGGTGGCTACAACATCAATCCACCTTGTACAATAATTTATGGTAGTTAGGATGAATTTGTAACCTTTAAATGAATTGGGGTTGATCACTCATACAAATTCTAATCCCCATTGTGAAAATGGTTTGTCAACCATGATTGGTTTCAAAGGCATTACTACCTTAGAATCCTTGGTGCTAAAAATCTAGAAAGAATGACATTCCCTCATAAGCTTGTGAGCATCCTTGAAGACTATTGGCCAATAGTAGCTAGATCTAAGAATCTTATGTGAAATAGTCTTCCCTAATGGGTGTCCATTTCCAAACTTCTCATGAAAGATACTTATGATTTGAGTACTTAATCTTTTGAAACACACCTTAGGTAGACTCCCTTAAAGTTCTTCCTATATAAGACTCCATTCTTGATCAGATAATTAGCTACTTTAAGCCTTAGAACCCTCTTTTACTCCCTTGCTAGTCCTATAGGATGGGTACCATTGATTAGTAAATGAATGATGGAATCATACCACTCACTAGTTTGAAATTTCTATTGATAAAATTGCATAATACTTAACCTAGGGCTGTTATTAGCAATCTTTTAGATCAGACCCTGGTACCTTACCAATTTTGCCATTTTCATTTCTACATCATTCTGTTAAAAAAATAGCATCCATTTACCTCTACATTTTCCCATATCAATTTAGCTTAGCATAAGCTTTGTGGTAGGGTCAGGTAGGATAACATGCACCTTATTTATTAGGATAAAATGCCTAAATTTATTTACTACCTTAACTAATGGACATGGTTGTTTATCAATTGATAAATAGTTCAATTCAACAATTTTGAAGTTAGTACTCATGAAATCAATTGGGTAATCACACACATTAATATTTTGAGTCATAATTGTATCCATATTATGGTTAGATTCAAAAGAGTAGAGATAGAAGTCCCTTGAAAATTTAGGGATTATCAATACTAGAGCTTGGCTAATGGCTTTCTTGATGTTATTGCATGCCTTCTTAGATTCCTCATTCCATGTGACCTTGGCATCCTTCTTCAACATGTCATTCAGTGGCTTGATAATATATACAAATCTAGAAATGAAATTTATTACAAAGTTTATCTTACCAAAAAATGACTTTAGCTCTTTTCTACTATTTGGAGGCTCTATTCTAGATATAGCTTCCACTCTTTCAAGATCTATAGAGATCTCATCCTTAGTTATAACATGACCTAATAATTTTCCTTAAATAATACAAAAGATGATTTTATTGGTGTTTAAGGAGATTATATACCTTCTGCATCTTTCAAAAACTTGTTATAAATTCATAAAGTGATCTTCCCTATTTTTATAAAAAATTATTAGATCATCCATATATATAATGAGGCATTTACCTATCAGAGCTTGGAAGGCATGGTCCATATCCCTTTGAAATGTAGCTCCTATGTTTACTAGCCCAAAAGGCATCCTTTTGTATACAAATGTCCCCCACTTAATGGTGAAATCTATCTTCATCCTATCTTCTTTGTCAACCAACACCTGGTTATACATTGAAAAGCCATCAATAAAAGACATCATGGCTGAACTTGAAATAACTTATATAACCTAGTCAAGAGAAGGAAGAGGATAGTTATCCTTCTCAGATGATTTTTTTAAGTTCTTAAAGTCAATACAAAACCTAATATCACCATTCTTCTTTTGGACTGGCACCAAATTAGCCACCCAAGTAGAATGCTTGATGGGGAAGACTATCCTAACATCTAATAGTCTCTTAACTTCCTTGAAGATCATTGATTCTAAGAAAGGGTTTAAAAGCCTCTATTTTTGCCTAAAGGATTTACAATTTTCTTTAAGAGGGATGGTGTGAGTGATGACCCTTGGATCAAATTTTTTTAAGTCATCATAAGACCATGCTATGACATCCCTGTATTGGGTAAGGAGCTCTTTGGCCTTATTATTCTCAATGTTTGTGTAGGATTTTCCAATGTTTACTAGCTAGGGATGATCTCAAAGACATGAATCAATAACACTATATTCCTTCCCATTAACTTTAGGAATCTTAAAAACATTAGGTAGTTTTTCTTGATCAAACAATCTTTCTAAAGCAATCCTTCCCTTAGGGATCTTATTATCGTTCACCTAAATGACTTTACCATTAAATTTGTCCTCTTTAGATGTATTATCATCAATCTCATCAATAATATGAGCATCAAATGATCTAGAATTGGTCAAAAAATCCATTATCTACTGATCATCACTGAAGACTTGAAAATGATTAACATTATCAGGCACTAAAAGATAAGGGATCAACTCAATGCTAAAGTTGGGGGAATCTTGGTTGGGCATGAGATTGGATACAATAGATGACAACTCATCAACAACTTGGTTCTCTTCTCTTAGAATGGAAACATAACCAAAATCATCAAAGGAATCAATTAGATTTTAGACCCTAGACTTATACCTCTAAAGGTATGAGAGCTTGCATTGGTATTTGCTTCTCACCTAGTTGATTACTAATTTTAAATTCCCATAAACTAGTAGTTCTTTGACTTTATTCTTAATATCAAATTGCAAACCTAGGATAAGGGCCTCATATTGTTAGTGCAAAGAAATTAGAGTGTATAGGAATCTTGATATTCCTTACCCTTAGGATTAGTTGGGAAAACACCAACTCCAGATATAGCCTTACACCTAGCATCATCAAAATGTAGCTTCCATAGTCTAGGAACAACATGAGTAATTTTATAATCACATACCTTTATAGCATCTAGGGTGAAAACCCCTAAGTCTGAGTCAATAATGTTAACCCTCTCATTTACATCATTGTACTCAGTGATCATGTGTTTCATCCTTGGCTCTCTCTCAACCCTGATATTATTTAGAACTCCCTTATAAGGTAGCCACAAGTGTGAGTAATCTATGGACATGTAGCCATTCAAATCTTTGGTCCATTACTTGCTTAACAAGATTTCATACACATCAATAATGTCAATAACTTGGATATCAATAAATCACTACACTCTAGGCTTAGAAACAAATTGCATATGAACATTTAAAATTTCCCCAATTACCTTGACTCTAGAGTTATCTAATTGAGTTACAACTCTATCAGACTTAATAGGTGTCAAGCCAAGTTGTTTGCAAATAATTGATGGCATGATATTGGTAGATGATCTAGAATATAATAAGTAATTGTGAAGATACTTACCAAACATCTTGATAGTAAGCAAAAAAGGAGGAGACTCTACCTTAGCTTTGTGCATAGCTATATTAGCATGGTCAGCCTTGGGTGGATTATTGGATTTCTTTAATAGTGATTCTAGAAAGAGGTCCATTTACTGTATAATCTATGTCAATTTATGCAAAGTGATGTTAGCCTTTATCTTCTTCATATCCTTAATAATGTTATATCCAATTTTATTATAAGAACTAGGAATATCAATGTTGGGCTTAGAGGTACTCCCTTTAGGTGGATCTGTATTATTGCTTGAAGAAGTGTCTAGAGGAGTTTCAAAGTTATTTGGAGGAATTAAGGTAGTCAAAGGCTACCTTTGATCTCTATTCCTCAAGGGATAATTCTTCTTCAAGAATTTTTGGAAGGCCTGGATCTCCTCAAGGATCTCATCAAGTTCATTCTCTTCTTGAAAGGGGAACTCAAATGTTTCCACCATAAAGGCTTGATCAGATGGTTTGGATCCTAAGGAACTTGTACCACTATCCTTTTTAGGGACCACTTAAAATATGTCTAATTCTTCTTGAAAAGATTCAAAAACATTGCAAAATTCTATACAATCAATCTCACCATGCTTGGTTGTGTAATGTACTCTACAATAATCAGGTAATGCAATATCAGTAAGATTAATGTCCATAGTCTTATTGCTAGAATATGGTTCATTATTCTTATTATTATGAAAAATATCATTCTAAAATATATTACTTGGCCTATTAAATCTTTGAAATTAGAATTTCCTATAAGAGTTATCTCTAGTATTGCCTACTTGTTTCTATAACTGAAGAAAATAAGTGCTCAATTTCTAGACCATTTTCAAGATAGAATCATTCTCATGATTAGGAGTTTTATAACTGTGAACCTAGTTATTTTTAGTAGATGGTATTAAATCTGATTGAGCATTTGAATTGAATCCATTAGTAGGATGCTTTAAGAATCTTAAGTTATGATTAGGAGAAACATAACTCAAGGGCAATTGATTTAGATTTGAGAGTTGGTTCAAGGATGGAATATTATAGTTGTTGTTAGGGAATATGTTTAGAATGGGTATATGTGGGTTGATGTTTGGAATATAATATTCCATTTGTCCCTAGGGATATATTTGATCATTGATGATCACTATCTCAGAATAGGCTTTGGCCAATGAAGTTATAGCTAGAATAGATCTCTTAAAAAATACAAAGGTCATAGGATCCACTACATCTTTGTAGATTAATAGATCTAAAACATCATCAAGTTTATAAGGTTCTATGATCCTAATATATATTTTATAAAATATAGCATTAAATGACTTGATGGGTTCACTTGTATCTCTCCTGATGGTAGATGACACATGGACTGACAATTTTACCAAATTGATCTATGAAAACATTAGTAAAACTATCCCATCTAGTGATATAATTATTAGGAAAGTTCAAAAACCATTTATAAGCAACATATTTAAAGGTAAATGGGAATAAGCTATAAGTCACATCCTCATGCACAACATTTAATAACCTTAAAGTAGCTTTGAAAGACTTAATGTGTTCTTCATCTGTTACTATACCAGTTAGACTAAACATAGGTAAATATTTCTTAGGGTTATGTGGGAGATCATGTACCACACCTGACACATTAATTGAGGAGTCTCCCAACCAAGCCATACCTAGATGAAGGTTGAAGGCAAAGGTACCTTGAAGAGGTGAAGTTGGTAAAGATTTGGATCTCTTATGTCTGCCTTTATCACACCTAGCTCTTCTATAAACCATAAGCTCAAGAAAAGGTTTCCTTATCTTTGAGATTGATCTAGTTCAAATCCTTGGTAATTCCAACTTGAATATTGAAGATCCTATTTGAAATATGATAATCTTTATAAAGAACTAGGACTAAACTTGTAAATTAAGCTCATTTTGCAAAGATTGCATAAATAATAGTAAAAGACATTGATATTTTCCTAAGATAACTCAAAGATATGTATAATTATGCAAATATGATCTATGTTTATAAGTTTAAGCTCAAATAAGCCTAGATATATGAAAGATATGACAACCTTTGGTCAAAATAAGCCATCCTAACCTCAAATACTATGGATTTTCAAAGTTTAAGCTAAATTCATTAGAACCAAGCATTAAAACTAAAAAAAATTGATCTCTATCTAAGGAAGAATAAAATACATCAAAAACAATGAATATCAATGATATTGACACTTCTAAGTACTCAAAAGTGCAAAGATAACATCAATCTTAGGTCAAAACAAACTAAGACTAACAAGGATTCAAGGAATTCACAAAGATGACCCTCCTTCTAACACTAGTGGGAATTGTTGATGCCTCTATGTGTACCAAAGATGTCCTTAGAGTTCAAGAACATTTCTCATTTTATAATTCTAGGAATTTAGAGCATGAGTAGCAGGTTGTGGCAACTTGATGTTACCTGTGTGAAATAATAGTAAAGCAATGTTTAACTGTCACCACAAATTTATATTAATCGATGGTTGGGAGACATCATGGTCTAATTTTATATGAAATTATAGTATATATGATAATTATTCATGAATTATGACCAAAAATTAAGCTACAGACTAATATAGATGGATATTTATAATGAAATCTAAACTACAATGATCTGGGTAAAAAAGAGCAAATGAGAAGAGTAGGGCAAAAATAAAACAAGTGATTGCTTATCTTACCCTCAAACATTATGGCAAAGCTTCAATTGCAAATAAGTATGCATTCAAACCAATATATAATGAAAATTAGCCTAAGCTCATATTTCACTATATACTAGGAAAACTTTAAAGGATGATGTAAAGAATCATAAGTAAGAACCATGTTTACTTTAGAGATTTACTACTATAATCAACTAACATTTGCACATCTGAATACAGAGCAAAATGAAGTGAATAAAATATAAGTTCCTTTAACTAATATAGCATATGCAAAAATTAAAAACCCTATGATTAAAGATGCAAACTAGAGTTTAAATAAACTATTCAAATTTAAGACATAAAACTAGCAATTGAGAGAAAAACTATATTAACAATTGACACATCCAATATGGACAATCTTTATAGAATTCCTTGATTGTATTAATTGATCCAAGTATAAATTTTTTTCTCAAAATTATCTCTCCTTTAAAAGATGGTAATATATGCCTTTTATAGAAAGATAAGGTAGTACACTAGTCAGTTAGAAGATACAACTTGTTTTACTAAATTTGGGAAACTATAGGTTTAATTTACTAAATAATAAAGGGGTCTAGATTAAGGGTAAAATTATTAAATAAATGTGCCTTAGTTAACCTACTAATTTATTGAATCTAGAAGTGCTTAATTTATTTCTTAAAATAGAAAACAAGGGGATAGAGAGTAAAACTTAGCTGATTTTAGGTTGAGATGAAGGAGAGAGAGGTTACGAATTACTGATTTGGCTAGGTAGACTATCAAAAACATGATCTAGAAGTCTATTTTCTACCTGGATAGGAATGCTAGAAATGGGACACCTATAAGTCTAGCACTATAGTCTAATTTTTGGTGTTGTATTCCTTAGGGTCTAATCTTTCTAAGCTTTCTGGGTTCTATTTATTTGCTCTGGGAGACCCTATGCCTAAAATATTGAGTCCTAGTTGTTTATGAAGCTCCATGTGCAATTGATTTTGTGTTGTAGAATCCTAGTTCTTCTTCATGCTTGATAGGTGATCTCAAATTCAATTGGAAAAAAGGTTAATGTGTAATATGCACTAAACATGTGATCACACCCCATGTGTGAGCACAGTGCCTACATACCAATAATCTAAAGAGGGATCAAGGCTAATGTAGTTCTCCCAATTTGAATGTGTATTGTGTAATATTTTGTATATAATGCAAGTGTATATGAATTTGGGAAAGATTGAGATGACTCATGATTGGTACAAGAGCTTGGATATGCTAAAAATAATAGTGGTTAAATATATGTAGAGAATAGGAAGATTTACTTGAGTGTGATTTAGTATATTTCTAAAATGTGCCTTTTAAATGATCGCCAAACCTTCTAAATTACCTTTGAATGGGATTTTATAAGGAAAATAGTGATCTTGTATTAGATGAACATGCATTAGGTTGACAAGAGAAAAGATAAGGATTCGAGAAAATTTGATCATTTAAGGCTATTATGGAGGTAGACAATAGTGTTGGAAAGAGGACACCCTAGATCCTAGCACTGTAGTCAAAACTATGGCACTATTGTCTAGGGGGAAAGGGACCCTAGGGGATAGATTTGTGCCTAGGAGAGGAGTCTGGGATATTAGGTGCTAAATCAAGAAGGCTTTGAATGATTAGGAAATAGTGAAAACATGCCTAAGTGGGTTGTGTAAGTGAGTAGGAGAAACCTATGGTTTGGTTATCACAAGTCATGCTCAGGTTGTATAAATTGCATTTTAATATGACTACATTTACCCCACCTTTATTATAAGTATGAAACAAAGTGAAATATTAAGATAAAGGAGAAAAAGAGCAGTATATGTGAACTTACCTATGAGGCTAAATCTAAGAAGTTATGTGATACTGGATTGTGTGTAGTGAGAACATGTTGTACCATGTAAGTCTATAAAAAGGAAAGCAAAAGTAGATAATTTATTACTAGATATGCTATATCTAAAATAAGAACATACAAATTTAGGTAAAGAGAGAGAAAATAAGAGAAAATAATGAATACACCTCATTGGGTAATTGAACCAATACAAAACCTATTATGATATTGGGTTGTGTTACGTAATGCTAGAAGTATGCTAAACCAAGAGTTATATTGATGAATGATTTGAGTTCTCAATCCCTAGAAGTTGGCTCAAGAATGTAAATATAGGCACTTTGGCTCCATCATCACCAACTATGTAAAGTTAATGAATCATGCATGTACTAATCAATGTTTGGACCATGTTTCCAATCCCTTTAAATAGGTGGTTAAAAAATACAAAGGTTAGCTAGACTTTTGGCTCCATTATTGCCCCATGATGTGAAGCTAAATGAGAAAATACTAGTATAGATGAATGCCATATGAGATGGCTCATGGAGCCCTTGAATGTGTTATGATATGAAAATGTTAGCATGGATAGCTAAATGTAAACTAGAAACTAGGCCACTATTGGCCACTTTGAAAGATGGAGATTGGACTTGTATAGAAGCCCCTCCTAAAACTAGAATAAAGGCTTAGGAAGCCACTTGGGAACTCAAGTACATGGGAATCAAAATTTTATGAAAGTTTACTTGAATGTGATACCAACCACCTATAGATGGATTAAGGCATGTAACTACTAGAAATGTGTAAGAAAATGTAATAAACTCAAAAATAGAGAA
This sequence comes from Torreya grandis, assembly GCA_037957365.1. Taxonomy (NCBI): domain Eukaryota; kingdom Viridiplantae; phylum Streptophyta; class Pinopsida; order Cupressales; family Taxaceae; genus Torreya; species Torreya grandis. Next base: position 750,031 of record JARHVA010004756.1, read on the forward strand.
GGCCCATGTGCTACACATTTTACCCCCAATAACTAGTGTCTGAAACATAGATTCTAAACTAAAAGTTGTATCAACTACTATATCTAAACTAAAAATGGAAACCCTCATGTTGTGCATGATGCCCCCTATATCTATATTCTCTAAGTGAAATAAATGCTAAAAACTACTAATTTATAGATTGAACTATACTATAAAAACTATGATTGAACTCACCTCTCTGCCTGATTCTATAAAAATTAAATATTTTGTTGTTTAGACAACAGTGCTAGAAATTAGACACTTTTGGGTCCAGCTCTGTAGTCCCATTTTTGGTACTATTGTCTAGATCCAAAAATGATAACTAATCTGGATTCTCTACTATCTACCTGGTCTCATTTGCCTATGCTAAGTTTTGGATTCTAGACTATACTATTTTGAAACTACTTTTTTGATAGTTAGGAGCTTTGATATTTATGACAAAACCCTTGTTTGTTACCCCCTTTTCTGAGGGTTGGAATAAGACCCTGTAATGACTGCTCTTAGAAGAAGAAGCCCTATAAGTGTGTTAAGTTGTGAAAACATTTGATATAGCATTGATATACTTTATCTCAAGATATAGTAAAAGTTGTAAAGAGATATTTTTAGATACATAGGGGAATGCCTAAATAGATATAAAAATGTAATAGCATGTGCATAAGATTAGAATATAATTTGAAATGTTAGTTATTAGTTTTTAGTGGCATGGAGGGATGGAACATGATGTCCATCATGGCATCCAAGATTCAAGATAAATGCATGATTGGAATCATGGCACTACACACAAAGATAATCATTCAAGCAATAAAAATATAAAGCAAGAAGCAAGAAATATGAAAGGATAGCCAAGGGGATAAATAAGCACACAAGGCATTTTTAAATGCTGCATACACACATAATGAGAATAAGCAAAGATTGGCACAAGGTCCACAAGCACATGAAAGGCACACACAAAGGACATTGGCAAGTGTCCAAAGGCACACACATATAGATAGGAATGAAGGACATTGGAAAATATCCTAAAATTCAAGCAAGAAGCAAACATGAACTAGAAAATTCAAACACATCTAGATAATCAAAGTGAAGAGTATAAGCATTCAAAGTACTAGAAACATAAACATGCATCTAACTATGAAAATTAAGAAACAAGAGTATACAAGATATGTAATAGAAGACTAATGCATATGCTATGAAATACAAAAGTGTGATATATGCTAATGGATGTCAATGTGATATCTATGTAAGCAATTAAGGAACATACTACAATAAGATGTCTAAAGTGTGTAGTGTAAGAATAACATAACCTAGATGGTTTAGTCATGTAGAGTATGCCCCTAGTGGATAGATGTATCGATATGTAGCTGAAATGTAGAAGTAAGATGCCCCCTCAATGGGTGGAGTGAGGAAACCAAGGATTTGGATGCAATATTCACACTCAAAGAAGATCAATTGAAGCCTGGTAATATAAATAAATCAATAAACATTATTATAAAACAACATAATGTAAGTTTATCATAATGATTAGTAATGTAAAACATAGATGATGCATATAATTGACATGTTTTTCTATTTTTGAAATATTATATTATTTTTATATTTATAAATATTTGAGCTATGTACAATCAAGTAGAGGAAACTATATACAATCAATACTAGAAGGAAATGATACTAACTAATGAGATTTAGATGAGACTCTCTATCATGGTGTCTTATATCGAAGAGTGGAATTGTGCGTGATTGTGAAATGTGATGGAAGTGCTGAGACTGTGGCTCTAAAATCTATATATGCTATAAATTCTCTAAAATATTTGAAGTAGAAACTGACTATGGGGACCCTCTATAATTCTCAGAAGTGGATGCAATTGTAGGGCTCTTAGGGACCCATCTAGAAGTAGGAGAAACTCACTAAACATGTGCTCTATGTGTAGATGCATGAGATCTCAATGAAACTACTTTGGGTGTGAATACTATATCTAGAAGCTATCTAGAATCCTAAATCTATGGAGGTGTATGCCTCTATACTGGTGATGGATATCATATTTATGTTTGATGCTGAATTGGATAAAAAACTAGTGGTGGAGATAGAATTAGTAATGGAACTAAAATTGGCTTTAGAACTAAAACTAGCTCTAAAATCGAAAGTGGCAACTTGTATGGAATTCCAGTAATTATAATAACCTAATTTACATTAATGAAATTCATGCATCAATGTACTGTAGATGGAATTTCTTGGAGTTTTTATATCAAAGGTCTGCCAAGTAACATGTCAAAAAATCTCACACTAGGAACTATAGTAAATGAGGTGGTCATGTGTGTAGGACCAACCTATAGAGGAATGAGGATCTCACCCAATGTAGTCTAACAATGTCCATTGAAACCATTGATAACTATATTTTTTTGAGTAATATCCTACTCTGTATAACCCAAGTGATGTAATAGTGTCATAATACACATGTTAATGATAGATCCATTATCAATTAGAGCATTGTGAATGGGATGACCATGAATAAAATATATAATGAAGAGCACATGATAATTTGTGTCATCCTTAATAATCTCCTATTCAAAAAAGGAGATGAAAGGCCAAAATAGAATGCTAGAATGAAAAGTACCAATCATGTAGCTCAATGGATGTGAATTTGCTGTTGGTGCCCTATATGTAACTGGTGGAAGATGTGCTTAATATGCATGATGTACACCTAATGTGTCTTTGAATTACCATGCCTTGGAAATGGATTTGAAAAGATTTTGAGTGACTTATCCTACATTGGTTTGGCTAGAAGAGGCTTAGTTGAAGTGCCTAGATCAATTTGATTGCCATCAATTAGATAATTTATCTTATGCCTGAGACTAATGCATCTATTTTTAGTATGGATTCATGACTTGTGATAGTTATTAAATGCATTCTAGTCATATCCCCATGGAAGAGGCTTTGTTGGATCAATTTCTTTGATAGGAGGAAGAGATATGTTGTTACATTCTAATAACTACTATAGAACTCTAGCTAGAGGAATTGGTAGATTTGTAAAAAGTCACTAAGGAGGTGCTGATAAAGTGACTCTCTATGAGGGCTCTGAAGCTACATTAACTTTCTACTAAGTCATTCCTTTACTGTCATTGAATTTGACCTTATATGGGGCTTTGTTGTTACTCTTATTAGTTGTATCTGGTGCACTTGTGTACTTAAGTTTGCCCATTGAAATGAGTTTGATTTCTCTTTCTTTTAAAGTATGACATATTTCAGTGAAATAAGATAAATTTTTTAACATGATTATCTCATGCAAAACTAGTAAAAGACTCTGTTTGAAGAGGTCTTATAACTCTTGATCTACCATAGGGCTAGTGATCTTAGCCAATAAGGTCTTGTATTTGAGAATATACTTGATGAAATCCTCATTTGATTTCTATTTTTGTTGTGAAATTTAGGCATATGAAACCTTATCACCAATATTGATACTAAAATGTCCTAGTAACATGTTTACAAGAGGATTGAATGCATTAAATAACTAATTTGGTTGACTATAAAACCATTGTAATGCATAATCCTTGAGGCTCCTAAAAACTAATTTAGTTAATAACCAATCATTTGGTACATAATCTAAAAATGCTACATGAAAGGCTCTCAAATATGTCTTTAGATCGCCCTTGCCATCATAAAGAGTGAGCTTAGGTTGTGCAAATCTAGGTGGTAAGGGTGTAGTAGCTATATGTGATGCCAAATGTGTCTGTAATAGAGTGAAGTATTCCAATTCTTATGTAGATCTAGTGGTACCTTACCCAAGATGTTTCACCTTGGATTGAAAAGATAAAATATCTTACATAAGGGCTACTACATCAGGAGATAATGATGTACTAGCTACAACTAGTGGCATAGAAGAAGGTTGGGCTGCTATAAGGGGGTTATTATTTCTCTCATAGTGTCATGTGCAATTAGTGGCTCTGTATTTTGAGAAGACTCAACTTGTTTGGACTTCTATAGTTCCATGATATATTTCAAGATGTTAGCATGATCATGGGGCTATTCCCTAAGTCTTTTTCTAAAATTTTGTAAAATCAAATCTTTGTTGAGTATAACTTCATTATCAATAATGGGTGGAAGTGGATTGATAGTCCAATGTGATAGAACATGAGCATCAGTATGTGTCTCATCATTATTATTCTTATATTTCTCATTATTAGAATCATGTTCATTTAAATTAGTGTAATCTATATGTGTAAGATCTATAATGGGCACTTGAGTTGACTACTTATCCATGTTATAAGAATGGGTTACAGGAATCTAATTGAATTTAGGAGGGTTGCCACTAATTCTTGCATTCCATCTCAAAGGAAGAGATGCAAGGAGTTTAAATGGCATAATGAAAACAATTTGGAAAATAATAGAGTAGATTACATAAGAATAATCTAAACAATGAACTGAAATATGCATAAAAAGGATATCAAACTCCAAGTATGTAAGGTGATAGCTCAAGATGCAAAGTAGGGACTAGTATATGTAACTAGGGATTCTTTATAAATATTATTTACAAAATACTATGAACTTTTGAATTTGAAATTGATTTTTTGAGCTAAGTATGCAAGATAAAATTCAAAAAATTATGAGAAATTTCTTGCTTGAATGGAACCTAGTAGATACAACTAGGGTTTTGAGACAAATAAATTTTCTAGAATTACTATGAATTTTTGAAATTTGAAGTGATGTTCTAATTTTAATATTCAATCAAAATTTGTAAAAAATAAGTGGCATATTACTTGAAAATTATTGGGATTTAGTTGATGTAACTAGGGATTTGAAATGATTTTTTTCAAAATTAATCTATTAATTTGAAAAATTTGCTAAAAATTTGGAGAATTGAGCTTGAAAAATTTAGGAAAAATCTGAAAATATTTCTAAAATTAGCAATATATTTTTCCTAGTGGTTTGAAAGTATTTGTATGAAAATAGGACCTAGTATGTGAAAATTAGGGTTTAAGTGAAATATTGAAAATATTTTAATTAATTTGTAGTTTTTTTATTTTTAAAGTAAATAAAAATCAAAAAAATATTGAAAAAAATAAAAAATAATTAACCCTAGGGTTTTAAGGGTTTTTGTGTGAAAATTGGAAGTAAGTCAGGTTCACCAAATGTTTTACTAAAAATGAGAAACTATAGGTTTAATTTCCTAAATATTAAAGGGGTTTAGATTAAGAGGAGAATTAGTTAATAAATGTGCCTTAATTAACCTACTAATTTATTGAATCTAGAAGTGCTTAATTTATTTCTAAAAATAGCAAACAAGGATATAGAGAGTAAAACTTAGCTAATTTTGGGTTGAGACGAAGGAGACAGAGGTTGCAAATTACTGATCTTGCTAGGTAGACTATCAAAAATAGGATCCAAAATTATATTTTTTACCTAGATAGGAGTATTAGAAATGGGACACCTAGAGGCCCAACACTTTAGTCCAAGTTTTGGCATTGTAGTCCTTAGTGTCTAAGCTTTCTGAGCTTTTTAGGTTCTATTTGTTTACTCTAGGAGACCCTATGCCTGAAATATCAAGTCCTAGTTGTTTGTGAATATCCATGTGTAATAGATTTTGTATTCAAGGATCCTAGTTCCTCTTCATGATTGATAGGTGATCTTGAATTCAAATGGAAAAAGGGGTTAGTGTGTAATATGCACTAAACATGTGATCACATCCCATGTGTGGGAAAACTACCTATATACAAATACTCTGAAGAGGGATCAAGGCCAACACAATTATCCTAATTTGAATATGTATTATGTAATCCTATGTATTCAATGCAAGTGTATGCAAATTTGGGAATTATTGAGATGAATCATGATTGGTGTTGGAGCTTGGATAGGCTGGAAATAATAGTGGTTGGTTGTATGCAAAGAATAGGAAGATTTACTTGAGTGTGCTTTAGTATATTTTAAGCTTGTGCCTTTTGAATGATTGCCAACCCTTATAAATGATATTTTAATTGGATTTTATAGGGAAACTAGTGATCCTAGGTTAGATGAACTTGCATCAGGCCAACAAGAGAAAAGATAAAGGTTCAAGAAAATATGACAGTTTGAGGCTATTATGGACTTGGACAACAATGCTGGAAAGTGGACACCCTAGGTCTGAGTGCTATAGTCTAACTTATAGTGCTATTATCCTAAGGGAAAAGGACCCTAGGGGATATATCTATTCCTAGGAGAGGAGTCTAAAATAGTAGGGGCTAAATCTAGAAGGCTTCAAATGATTGGGAAATAGTGAAAACATGCTTAAGTGTGTTGTGTAAGCAAGTAGAAGAGACCTATGGTTTGGGTGTCACAAGTCATGCTCAAGTTGTACAAATTAAATTTTAGTATGACTACACAATTATAAAAAAGATAAGGACAACTATCCTTATTTACAAAGCTATAGAATACACTTGTTTCCCAAAATTAGACTGACTTAGAGGCAATATCATAACAAACTAGCATATGCCTTACAAAAGAATATTCTCTATTTCAATTATTATAATGTTTTTACAAAGAAGGAATATCAATTAGCTTGGTGGACCCATTGATGAGGGACTCCCCTATTTCTCTTATAGAATTTCCATGGCCCTCTAATGTTATTCTTTGATAAGCTCTAGATCCATAGCTAGCTTTAGTAGGTAGACCTCTTCCTGATCAGATAGGTCATCAAAGTCCCTATCATATCTGGCCATAACTTCTTTTATGCTCTTAGCTTATGCAATAGTTTCCTCTACCATAAATATCATGCCTAAAATTTTCCCATTGTCACTACTTGATTTTTCATGGCTTTTATTCTTTACTTCATTCATCACTAAAGTGGTTCTATGTTTGTACTCTACATCATCAATAATCTTAGGGTTGTAGTCCTGGTAGGATTAGCCAGCATAGTGCCCAAGAGCTGCTCAATCCTAGTGATCAATTCTTTATCATCAACCATGAGTCTATCCAAATTCTTTGTCCATACACTTAGACTCTATATCTTATCCACTACTATTCCCAATATGGCATTCAAGTGAGCCAGGATAATAGATTTGAATTTAGGAATCCTATTCCTAATTAAAATGCTAATGAGATCCATTATCCTAGTCTCTACCTCCTACCACTTTGTTATTAATCCCTTGGTCAACTCAACTTGTTGGTCTAAGGCATCCTACCTAAGCTTTATTGATTTTCAATAATAAAACATATGAAAGAATGATGCTTAAAGATGTTTATTATGACATCATACACTGATAAAATAGCTTGTCTCTAAGTTTTCATTTTCCTTTTCCAAATTTGGAATTTTGTATCTTATGCCTCTAATACTAGCTCTAAATTAGGCATGGTGATCCTCTAATAGGATTTAAATATCTTCCTTATGGATAGGAACCTCACCAAGTTGTTTCCCTCAAATTGGTATTAAGACTGTAAAGGGATCAACCTTCTAGAAAGTGAACTCCTCAGTTCCTACTATGGCTTTCCTCATTGTAACCCTTTCCAATCTAGCTATCTCTAGATTGAACTACATAGTGGTATATGTCCTTATCAAATTTCAAGGTTGTGGAACCTCTATCCTTGTGCTACTTCATGCTCCTAAAACATCCATATTCTTGTCATCTAGGATTGCAATAGTCATAATTATTATTTCTACTTGTTCTCTCTTTAAAGACCTTATCCATGGCTTGATTTCTTCATGTACATGAACATTGATGGATTGGGTCAAGGCCCAAGAGTGGGAGTGGAAAGGGATCTTCTGTAGCTTTCCATACATGAACCAATCAAGGATGATTGGTTCTTGAATGGGGAACTCTTGATAGAACAAGTTGATCTCACTTGTGGGATGAATTAGGGTCAACTTAGGCCTCTTCTTTGATCTAATAGGGACTGATGTCAAATCTACCTTTATCTTTTCTTTGGGTGCCACTTGGACTATATGAATCACTAGTTCCTTAACTTTATCCCCTTCATTAGCTTCATCTAATTAAACTTGAGCTTATTCAACCTGTTCTTCTTCTTCCTTAGAACCATAAGATTCTATAAGGTCTTTAAGGGTACCCTTTATTATTTCATTAGGCTCAAGGGAAATCAGATTCAAGTGCTCAATTGGGGATGGTGGTCTTTGAGGGAGGGCTAAGGATGAGGGTCTCTCACCAGGTCTCTCCTCAAAATTTTCCTTGATAGTTATTTATATAATCTTCCCTTAGGGTTGTGGGAGCTCCATTTGAGTTTGTTCTTGAGGTGGCCTAGAAGGTCCAAGCAATAAATAGTACTTAAGGGGATGCATCTGCCATATGTCCCCTATTAGTTTGTTATCACTGGTTAGTCTATGTACAATTTTGAGGCTGGTTCCCTTAAACTTGGACAAAAATTCCTCAAAGTTACTGGCCTTTATGTATAAGGTGTTATGAGGGCCTAGTTCATACTCATAGACTAGTTTGGGTAGTTTCTTATTCTTCAAATGTGGACCTACTAAATTATTAGGATCTCACTATCTGAGATCATGTAATTAAATTGATAAATAGTCCTTATGCTTATACATGGTGTCCACCTACTTCCAATCTTGTAAAAATGTTTTTCCTATGGTTAAAAGAAAGGGATGGAGGAGACCCTTCCTTTTCTCCTTACATACTCTATCAACACCATGAAGGATTTGAGATGCAATTTCCTATTCTACTAGCTTAGGAAGAATGTAGATAGGCAATCTATAGGGTTGGGTTAGAATTATCTCAATTCTAATAATCATGCAACTTAAATAAAACCAACTATCACCTATTAGTTCCACACACTTCTTGATCAAAGGGAGAATATTGGGCATGATAATCCTTATGATGGCCTCCACCAATGTAGGATATACATTGTCACATATGAATTGAATGTGGTTCTTATACTTGAAGATGTGCAATTTTGAGTAGTGGTGGGAGATAGTGGTTATACCTTCAAGAGACTAGTTCTTGATGCTGGGGATCTTGGTGGAAGCCAACGGGGCATATAAAAATAAGACATTATGTAAAACTACTTTCTTGTCTTGTTTTTTATTTTAGTCAATTATTTTCCTAGGAAGACACTAATCATATCCCCAATTGGAGGGGTGAGCTTCTTATCCACCATAAAGTAGACATAGGACACCCAACTCTTGTTAACATATGTGGTCATAGGGGATCTAGATACTTTGTTTAATAGGGTCATGATTACCTTAATCCCTTTCCTAAATTGGATAATGGGGATATTTCACTAAAATCCCTAGAATACATGGTTCCCTTGGAGAAACCATGGTCTGAGGATGGTGTCTAGGTCATGCTTAGTGGTCCATCCTTTGATTATGGGCAAGTCTACATGGGGTTTTAGGAGCTTGTAGTATTTTTCAAAGGCTAGTGGGGAAATGTAGGCTAATCTCCTAGAGCTTCCCTCATGGATAATCCAATCACCATAAATTTTACAATCAATGAAAATTAGAGCAAAGACATTAATGAAGTGAAGTTTCTCTAGTTTGGTAGTTGCATGGTGGAGGTCAGCCATTTGTTCCATGATGAGGTCATAGTATTTTATACTTACCATGACAATCCTCTAATCCTCCTTAGTGACGGGTTTTGTAAAATCTATGGTACAAAATATCTTGGACTAATTCTTATTTCCATTATTTAGGGCTATGACATCTAACTTCATATCCTTTAAAACCTTTCCTTTATTGTCTATAAATAGGTACAAATCTATGTCATCTCTTAATTATTATCTTTAAGATGCCATGGATTTTGTGCTTGAAAATCTTTCATAATTGGATTGCAATTGGTTTTTGTGCTAACTCTTCTATGCTCAAATCATAATTAAGCTCTTCTCAAATTGAATGAGTTCACTTAGGGTCTCTTTTATGCAAGGTTTAGGGTTTCAAAGCTTTAATGGCGAGGGTTTATTTGGAATTTGGCTCATACATGTCTTAGATTTGATTAATATTTTTGCCTTTATAATTTTTCATTTTCAAGCATGAGATCTTAGTTTTAGTCATTTTGTGCTTACATGGCACTTATTTGGCATATATGTAGCACTTTTTGCTATTTTTTTCATAAATGCCTCTTATGCACTAGCCATTAACATTTAAAAATGCCCCATTTGCTTTGCACCATTAGATTAAGATCTTACGAGTAACCATGAACTATCGATTATGATCTAGGCCCTCATTTTTTATTATATATTTCATACCAGTGCCCCATGGTTATGCCACTTGGCACCTCTGTAGGCCTTCTAAGCTCTTTTGAAAAGTTGTTGGTGCTTTTTCACCATTAGATCAAGGAACATGATGAATAATGAACTATTATATCCTTTGTTAGTTTTTTTTTATCATGCTTTTAGTGTCGAGCCCGTGGGCTCTCAAAGCTCCATTGAAAAGTCTTTGGCATCTTCACATCATTAGATCATCCTTCCACGATGAAACATGAGCCATTGATCTGTAAAGATGTAAGAGCTTTCAGTTAGTGCATAAACATAAAATAACTTAGGCTAATTTTTTTTTACCTAAGTCTATTTCATATTAATAAACACAAATAGACTTAGGTAAAGCATTTTATGCTAAGTTTTAAATCAAAGAACTTAGGCATGGACTTAGGTTTAAATACCTTAGGCCAAGGTTCATTTTTTGTTTATTAAACATGAAATGAACTTTCGGCTAAAATTTTTATACCTAAATCTATTGGATTTATATAAAGGATACCATGGCTAAATATTTTAGGCCAAAGTTTACGTTGTGTTTAGTTAATAATACATATATTTTTGGATAAAATACTCATGTCAAGCCTATAGAACATGCTCAAAGGGGTTGAAATGATATAATGATCCAGTGCCAAATAAAGTTTATTATATTAATAAACAAACTAAAACCTTTGGTTAAAAGCATTTGGGTTAAGTTTTATGTCACAAAGACTCTTTAAAATAAGACTTAGTATAAGTCTATAGCCTAAGGTTCACAGTATTTAAATAAAATGCAATAGGGACCTTAAGGTATAGACATAAACTAAGTTAATTTTGCATATAATTAGACCATAAGACCATTTAAATATTTTAAATTTTAATATTTATAGTGTTTGATCATCCTTTGAGGGCTTCCATTAATTTGCAAGGTAGTTCATGAGCTTTCTAGCAAGATTTTGGAATGCACCTTAGTCTTGAGAAAAATAATTCATTGGATTAAATTTTATGGTATCATGGATGTTAAATAAATCCTTGTGGATGTCAAATGATGGTCATAATATTGTCAATTTTAAGCTCATAAAGTTCTTGGCTTTGATGGGTTTAAAGTTGATGGTCACATAGACGTCAAATACGTCCTCATAGATGTCAAATGATAGTTGTATGAACATTAAGTTAAAGCTCACCAAACTCCTATGTTCTAATGTGAGAGTGACACTTGGCACCTCCATGGGGCCTCCCAAGATCTTAGACTCAATTCACTTTTTTAGATCAAGAATCATGACAAAACAAGAGCCATCTGATCATGATCTAGGAGCTTGCTCATGATTGGTCCTTTCTAACATGTAGGCCCCTTTGCTTTTAATCTTTCAATGTGGGAGTGATGCATGAAAACTCCATGGAGATATTGAGATTTTGAATTCTCAATTATATATTTTATCTATTTGATGTTTAGTCCATGATGAAGTGAGAACCATCGATCATGATCTGGGAGCTCAAACATGATTGGTCCAAAGGACTAAGTGCTAGATTTTATTGGGATTTCCTCACATCATCTAATTAAAAGGTCACAAGGAATTACAAATTATTAGATCTTGTAAGTTACATGTTTTTTAAGTTAAGACTTGTGTCTTTCTCACTTCATTAGATCATGCTCCATGATGAAGTGAGAACCATCAAATCTATAAAGAAGCAAGGACACTAAGTTAGGACATGTGGTAAAGTAAAGGCTTAGACTAAAGTGTTAAGGCTAAGGTCTTATTCGTATTAATAAATATGTTTGGGCTTTAGGATTAAAAATTTAGGCTAACAAAGGGACCATGTAAAACTTAATATTAGACTCAGTTAGAAATAATAAGGAAATAACAGGAAAGATAATAAAGGGGACCAAACATTTTTAGGCTAAATTTCTAGTTGTGTTAAAAAACATGACTAAGCTTTAAACATGAAACTTGTGCTCAAGTCCAAAATAAATTTAAAATTATCCTTACAATAAATTCCTACCAAATTCAAATTTGAACTGAGGGTTTATGTTAGGGTTTTAAAACATGAACCATCAATGAGGGCTCCATGAAACTTGAAACTTAAAGACATGAAGACCAATCATTAACAAGGCTAGGTAAGCTTAAAACAAACCATAAATTAATAACCAAGTTTGACATAGTGGATGATCTTCAAATTCTAAATAATATCCAAAATAGGCCATGCTTGAAGGGTTAAGCTTTCTCAAAGGTCCCAATTTTCAAAAAAAGGGGGGTATGTTAACCTAAAAAAATGGAAACTTCCAAGAAAAAATAGCAATATGTTAGATTCTAAAGACTTTGGTTTAGACAAAAAACTAAGTCATCTATTCCATTTGATTTATGCTATTATATAGATTAGTTTATGGTTGAAACAAACCTTACACTTAAAAAATTGGGATCAAACATTAAGACATAGCCATGTTGTGTGTGTGTTTTAATTCCACTTACTATTTTCCATGGGATTTAGGAGATAATTTCTAGGTTTCATATCTTTAATCATTAACACTAACTTAGAGCAGGCTTAGATATCAATTAAGAACCATGCTTTTAGTTTGAGGAAGGCTTGGCCATTACTCTACTACCAGCTAGGTGTCCATAAAACCAACAAAGATTCCTTTGGTTCCACTCAAATCCTTGATCCACTACAATCTAGGTATCTATAGCCTTGATGGAGATTACCATAATCACCTATGGCTTAAATATTTTGATTTTGCATTGAATCCTTATTTTTATATTTTTTGTCCTTTCAATAAGGTTAGGAACCAGGGTAGTTAGGTTTAAAGATTTGGTCAAATGTTTGATCTTTAGAGAATTACCTATGGCTGTAACCATTATCCCATGCAAGGATGTTTGTTAAGTGCAATCCTGACTATGATTTAACAAATTAAGCTTTCATCTTACAAGTGTAGATATTCTTAAAACCCAGTTTAGGTCAAGACAATGTGTAAGTTCTCATAAAATAGTTAACTCATTCATCAGTCTTTACCAATTTATTCAAATAATAACATTGGGCTTATATTTTAGATCCATGGTTAACACATATATTAGGTTCACACCCATATTTCTAAACTTTGGGGTTTTAAGTGACTTGAATAAACTTTGAGTTTAGGATTATCTGAAAGGACTTATTGGAATCAAGGAAGAAGGCAACAAAAGCAAACACACAATATAAAGTAAGAAATACAGAAAAAAGAAGTAAATAAACATGTACATGCTTATATACAAATAAGGGGCATGAAGGAAAGAATAAAATAAAATAACTATCCTACCTATAATAACTCTAACCATCTTACAATTTACTCCATAAAGACCTCAGGAGGAGCAACAGAGAAGTGGTGCTTGAGGTATTGCCCATTAGTGGGTAATGTGAACTCTACTCCTTGTAGATATTTGAGCTTGAAGGTGTTATTCCCTAGTGTTTTTTCAATTTGATATGTGCCAATCTAAAAAGGTGTGAATTTTCCATGTTTTCCCTTAGGATTAGATGCTTTGTCCCAAAGTAGAACTAAATCTCCTTGTCTAAACACCTTGATCTTTGACTTTTTATCAAACCATCTTTTCATCATGTTCTGATATCTACTAAAATTAGCAAAGGCTTTCCCCTTTGCATCTACCATCTGAATTAATTCCAAAAATCTTGAATTTTCAAGATCTAAGATTTCTTCCATGTATTCCTACATGAATTTGTATGTGGGCAACTTGAGAGTAATATGAAAGATGGGTTCTTGGGCATACATGAACATACAAGGTGATGCCTTCAATGCTTATTCAATCTTTATCCTATCTACCCATAGTGCATACTTGAAAAACTTTCATTAAAACTTGGGATTGTTTGTAGCATACTTCATGATTGATTTCATCAAATTGATCACTTCCTCCATATTGTATTGTTTGGTGGCTACAACTTCAACCCACCTTGTACAATAATCTATGATAGTTAAGATGAATTTGCAACCTTTAGATGAATTAGGGTTGATCACTCCTATAAATTCCAACCCATATTATGTAAATAGTTTGTTGACCATGACTAGTTACAAAGGCATTACCACCTTGGGCTCCTTGGTGAAAAAAATCTAGCAAGAATGGCATTCCCTCACATGCTTGTGAGCATCCTTAAAGACTATTGGCCAATAGTAACCAACTTTAAGAATCTTGTGTGTAGTAGTCTTCCATGATGGGTGTCCATTAACAAACTTCTCATGAAATGTACTCATGGTTTGAGTAACTTCCTCTCTTGAGACACACCTTAGGTAGATTCCCTAAAATTTCTTCTTATATAAGATTCTATTCTTGATCAGATAATGAGCTAATTTGAGCCTTTAAACCCTCATTTACTCCCTTGTCAATCTCATAATACAAGTATCATTGATTAGTAAATAAATGATGGAATCATACCACTCATTAGCTTAAAATTCATGCTGATCAAATTGCATAATACTTAACCTAGGGATGGTATTAGCAATCATTTAGATTAGATCCTAACACCTTACTAGTTTTGCCATTTTCATTTCTATTTCATACTCTTACAAAGCTGACATCCATTTACCTTTATGTTCTCCAAGCTCATTCTGGCTTAGTATAAGATTTGTGGTAGGGTCAAGTAAGATAGCATGCACTTTATTTATAAGGATATAATGCCTAAATTTATTTACTACCTTAACTAATGCATATGCTTGTTTATCAATTAATGAATAGTTCAATTCAACATTTTTGAATTTAGTACTCATGAAATCAATTAGGTGATCACCCCCATCAATATTTTGAGTCAAAACTACAGTGATACTATGATTAGATGCAAAAGAGTAGAGATAGAAGTCCCTTGAATATTTAGGGCTTATGAGGACTAGAGCTTGGCTAATGGATTTATTGATGTTATTGAATGCCTTCCTAGATTCCTTATTCCATTTAACCTTGGAATTCCTATTCAACATGTCATTCAGTGGTTTGAAAATCTCTACAAAGCTAGAAATGAACACTATTACTAATTTTATCTTACAAAAAAATGACTTTAGCTCTTTTTTACTATTTAGAGGCTATATTATAGATATAGCTTCCACTCTTTCAAGATCTATAGATATCCCATCCTTAGTTATAACATGACATAATAATTTGCCTTAAGTAACACAAAAGATGCTTTACTTGGGGTTTAAAGAGATTCCATACCTTCTGCATCTTTCAAAAATTTATTGTAAATGCATAAAGTGATCTTCCTTATTTTTATAAAAAACTGTTAGATCATCCATATATGTAATGATGCATTTACATATTAGAACTTAGAAGGCATAGTCCATGGCCCTTCGAAATGTAGCTCATGCATTGATTATCCTAAAGGGAATCCTCTTGTATGCAAAGGTCCCCTACTTGGTGGTGAAATATGTCTTCATCCTATCCTCTTTGTCAACCAACACTTGGTTATACCCTAAAAATCCATCAAGAAAAGACATCATGGTTGAACCTAAAACAACTTGTATAACCTAGTCAAAAGAAGAAAGAGGATAGTTATCCTTTTTAGATTCTTTTTTTAAGTTCTTAAAGTCAATATAGAGCCTAATCTCACAATTCTTGTTCTGAACTAGCACCAATTAGCCACCCAAGTAGAATGCTTGATGGGGAAGAATAACTTAACATTTAGTAGTCTCTTAACTTCCTTGAAGATCATTAGTTCTAAGACAAGGTTTACAAGCCTCTATTTTTGCTTGAAGGGTTTACATATTTATTTAAGAGGGATGTTGTGAGTGATGACCCATGAATTTTTTTTATGTCATCATAA
Organism: Torreya grandis; assembly: GCA_037957365.1. NCBI lineage: Eukaryota > Viridiplantae > Streptophyta > Pinopsida > Cupressales > Taxaceae > Torreya > Torreya grandis. Next base: position 765,989 of record JARHVA010004756.1, read on the forward strand.
GAACATGCTATGACATCCCTATATCAGGTAAGGAGTTCTTGGCTTTCTTATTCTCAATGTTTGTGCAAGATTTTCTAATGTTTACTAGTTAGGGCTGATATCAAAGACCAAGATCAACAACATTATAGTCCTTCCCATTAAATTTTATAATCTTAGAAACTTTATCTAATTTTTATTGATCAAATAGTTTCTCTAAAGAAATCATCCCCTTAGGGATCTTGTTGTCATTCAACTAAATGACTTTACCATCAAATTTGTCCTCCTTAGATGCATTTTCATTAGTCTCATCAATAATATGAGCATCAATTACTCTAAAATTGGTCATAAAATCTAATATCTATTGATCATCAGTAAAGAATTGAAAATACTTAACATTATCAGGCACCAAAGGACAAGGGATTAGGTTAAAGCTAAAGTTGGGGGAATCTTGGTTGGTCATGAGATTGGCTACAATAGATGCCATCTCATCAGTAACTTGGTTCTCTTCTCTTGGAATGGAAGCAATGCCAAAAGCATCAAAGTACTCAATTAGATCCTAGACCTTAAACTTATAACTCTTAAGGTATGAGAGATTTCATTGGTATTTGCTTCTCACCTAGTTGACTACTAGTCTTGAATCCCTATAGAATAGTAGTTTTTTGAATTTATTCTTAATAACAAATTACAAACCTTGGATAAGGGCCTCATATCTAGCAAGATTGGTAGTACAAGGGAATTAGAGTCTATAGGAAGCATGATATTGCTTACCCTTAGGATAAGTTAGGACAACACCAAATCTAAATCTAGCCTTACACCTAGCACTGTCAAAATCTAGCTTCCATAGTCCAGGAACAACACAAGTATATTTATGATCACATACCTTTATAGCCTATAAGATGAAAACCCCTAAGTATGAGTCAATAATGTTAACCCTCTCATTTACATAATTGTACTTAGTGATCATGTGGTTCATCCTTGGATTTCTCTTAACCTTTATATAATTTGGAACTCCCTTCCAAAGTAACCATAAGTGTGAGCAATCCATGGACATGTAGCCATTCAAAGCTTTGGTCCATTACATAATTAACAAGATTCTATACACATTCGGAATGTCAAAAAATTGGATATCAATACATTTTTACACTCTAGTCTCATAAACTAATTGCATATGAACATCTAATAGTTCCTTAATTACCTTAACTCTAGATTTGTCTAATTGAGTTACAACTCTATTAGACTTAATAAGAGTCAAGTCAAGTGGTTTGTAAATACCTACTAGCATGATATTAGTAGATGCTCTAGAATATAATAGGTAATTATGCAAATTCTTACCAAACATCCTGATAGTGAGCAAGAAAAGAGGAGACTCTGCCTTTGCTTTGTACATAGCCATATTAGTGTGGTCAACCTTGGGTGGCTTATTAGATTTCTTTGATAATGATTCAAGCAAGAGGTCCCTTTGCTCTATAATTTGCATCAGTTCATGCAAAGTGATATTAGCCTTTATCTTTTTCATATCCTCAAAAATTTTATATCTAGTTTTATTAGAAGAACTAGGAATATCAATGTTGGGCTTAGAGGTACTCCATTTAGGTGGCTCTAGATTCTTGCTTGAAGAAGTGTCTAAAGGAGTTCCAAAGTTATTTGGAGGAATTGAGGTATTCAAAAGTTACCTATACTCTCTATTCCTCAAGGGATAAGTCTTTTTCAAGATTTGTTGAAAGACCTATATCTCCTTAGGGATCTCATCAAGTTCATTCTCCTCTTGAAAGGGGAAATCAAAGATTTCCACCATAAAGGCTTGATTAGATGATTTAGATCCTGAGGCACCTATACCACTATACTTGTTAGGGACTAATTCAAATGTGTCTAATTCTTCTTAAAAATCCTCAAAAGCCTTGAATAATTATATACAATCAATCTTTCCATGCTTTGCTATGCAATGTACTTTACAATAATTATGTAATGCAATATTAATAAGATCAATGTCCATAGTATTATTTCTAGAAGATGGTTCATTGTTATTATTAGTATGAAAACTATCATTATAAAATGTATTGTTTGGCCTATTAAACCTTTGAAATGAGAAGTTCCCACTAGATTTATCTCTAGTATTGCCTACTTATTTTTGTAACTGAAGAAAATCAATACTTAATTTTTGGACCATTCTAAAGATAGAGTCATTCTCATTCTTGGGAGTTTCAGAATTGTGCACATGGTTATTGTTAGTAGATGTTATTAAAGGTCATTAATAATTTGAATTGAAGCCATTAGTAGGATGATTCAAGAATCCTAAGTTTTGATTGGGAGGAACATGACTTAAGGGAAATTGATTTAGATTTGGGAGTTGTTTCAAGGCTCAAATATTTTGGTTATTATTATGGAATATGTTTAGAATGGGCATATATGGGTTGATATTTGAAATAGAATAGGCCATTTATCCCTAGGGATGAATTTAATCATTGATGATCATTGAATCAGAATAGGCTCTGACCAATGAATTTATAGTTAGAATAAATCTCTTCAAAAATATAGAGGTAATAGGATCCATTACATCTTTATCAATTTCTAGTGCTAAAATATCATCAGGTTTATAAAGTTCTATGGTCCTACTATACATTTTATGAAATATAACATTAAAGGACCTAATGGGCTCACTTACATCTCTCTTAATGGTGGTGAATTGATGGTAGATGACACATGGATTAATAATTTTACCAAATTTATCTATGAAAACATTAGTAAAGCCATCCTAGCTAGTGATATAATTATCAGGGAAGTTTAAAAACCATTCATAAGCAACATATTTAAAGGTAAAATGGAATAACCTAAAAGACACATCCTCATGCATAACATTTAGTAACCTTAAAGGAGCTTAGAAAGACTTAATGTGTTCTTCAACCATTACTATACTAGTTAGACTAAACATAGGTAGATATTTCTTAGGGTTATGTGGGAGATCATATACCAAACCTGACACATTAATTGAAGAGCCTCCCAACCAAGCCATATCTAGATGAAGGTTGAAGATGAAGGTACCTTGAAGAGGTGATGTTGGTAAAGATTTGGATCTCTTACATCTACCTTTATCACACTTATCTCTTCTATGAAGCTCAATCTCAAGAAAAGGTTTCCTTATCTTTAAGTGTGATCTAGTTTGAATCCTTGGTAATTTTAGCTTATAGATTGAAGATCTTATTTTAAATATGATGTATTAGGATAATCTTTATAAAGAACCAGGATTAAACCTATACATTAAGCTCATTTTGCAAAGATTACATAAATAATAGTAAAGGACATCGATCTTTGCCTAAGATAGCTGAAAGATATGTTTGATTATGCAAATATGATCTATATTTATAAGTTTAAGCTCAAATAAGCCTAGACATATGAAAGATATGACAACCTTTGGTCAAAACAAGCCATCCTAACCTCATATATTATGGATTTTCAAAGTTTAAGATAAATTCACTATAACCAAGCATCAATACTCAAATAAATTTGATCTCTATCTAGGGATGCACAAAGATACATCAAAAACTATGAAGATCAGTGATCTTTAAGCAAAGGTTTACTCAAAAATACAAAGATAACATCAGTATTAGGTGAAAACACACTAAGAATAATAAAGATTCAAGAAATTCACAAAGATGGCCCTCTTTCAAGCACTAGTGGGACTTGTTAATGCCTCTATGTGTGCCACATATGTCCTTAGTGTTTAAGAGCACTTCTCATTTTAGAATTCTAGGAATTCAATGCATGATTAGTAGGTTATGTAAACTTCATATTAACTATGGTGAAATAATGGCAAAGTAATGTTTAACTGTCCCCACAAATTTATATTAGTTGATGGTTAGGAGCCATCATGGTCCAATTCTCTGTGAAATGCTAGTATCTATGCTAATTATTAGTGAATTATGATCAAAACTTAAGATATAGACTAATTTAGATGGATATTTATGATGAAATATAAACTACAGTGATTTGGTTAAAAAAGAGAAAATAAGAAGAGTAGGGCAAAAAGAAAACAAGTGATTGCTTATTTTAGCCTCAAACATTATGATAAAGTTTCATTTGTAATCAAGTATGCATTCAAACTAGTATATAATGTAAAATAGCCTAATCTTATATTTCACTATACACCAATAAAACATTAGAGGATGATGTAAAGAATCATAAGTAAGAACCAGGTTTACTTTAAAGATTTACTACTATAATCAAATAACATTTTACTACTATAATGAAATAACATTTATACATCTGAATACAAAGAAAAATGAAGTGAAACAAATCTAAGATCCTTCAAATAATCTAGCATATGCACAAATTAGAAACCTTGTGATTAAATATGCAACCCATAATTCAAAGAAACTATTCAAATTTAAGACATACAACTAGCAATTAAGAGAAAAGCTATATTAACAATTGACACATCCATTATGGAAAATCTTTACAGAATTCCTTGATTTTATTAATTGCTCCAAGTATACAATTTTTTCTCAAATTTCTCTCTCCTTTAAAATATGGTAATACATGACTTTTATAAAAAGATAAGGTAGTACACTGATCAATTACAAGATACAATTGTACAAATGATAAGGAAAACTATCCTTCTTTAGAAGCTATAGAATACACTTATTTCTCAAAATTGGACTGACTTAGAGGCAATATGATAAAAAACTATCATATGCCTTACAAAATAATATTACCTATTTCAAATATTAAAATATTTTTACAAAGAAGGAATATCAATCAACTTGGTTGGCCCATTACTAAGGGACTCCCTTGTTATTCTTGTAGAGATGCCATGTCCCTTTGATATTATTCTTTGATAAGATCTAGATCCACAATTGGCTTTAGGAGGTAGACCTCTACCTAATTAGATAGGTTATAAAGGTCCCTATCATCTCTAGCCATAACTTCTTTTATACTCCTAGATTATACAATCTTTTCCTCTGTTATGAATATCATGCCAAAAATCTTGCCATTATTACTGCCTGATTTGCCTTGGATTTTACTCTTTACTTAATTCATCTCTAAAGTGAATCTATTTTTGTACTCTACATCAGTAATAATCCTAGGGCTATATTCTAGGAAGGATTAGCTAGTATAGTGCCCAAGAGCTGATCAATCCTAGTGATCAATTCCTTATCATCAACCAGGAGTTTGTCTAAATTCTTTGTCCATGCACTTAGACTCTATATATTATCCACTAATATTCCAAATATGGCATTCAAGTAATCTAGGCTAATGGATTTGAATTTAGGAATCCTATTCCTAATCAAAATGCTAATGAGATCCATTATCCTAGTCTCTACCTCCTACCACTTTGTTATTAATCCCTTGGCCAACTCAACTTGTTGGCCTAAGGCATCCTACCTTAGCTTTATTGATTTTAAATAATCAAACATATGAATGAATGATGCTTCAAACATGTTTATTATGGAATCAAACATTGATAAAATGGATCGTGTCTCTAAGTTTTCATTTTCCTTTTCCAAATTTTGAATTTTCTATTTCATGTCCCTAATGTTAGCTCTGACTTGGGCATTGTGAGCCTCTAATAGGATTTTAATATATTACTTATGGATAGGTACCTCACCAAGTTGTTTCCCTCTAACTGGGGTTAATCCTATAAAGGGATCAACCTTTTGGAAAGTGAACTCCTCAGTTCCTACCATGGCTTTCCTTGTTGTGACCCTTTCTAATCCAGTTGTCCCTTGATTAAACTACATAGTGGTAGATGTCCCTATGAATTTTTGAGGTTGTGGAACTCTATCCTTGTGCTACTTAATGCTCTTAGAGCTTCCATATTCTTTTCATATAGGATTATTCTTCTTTCTTCTTGTTCTCTCATTAAATCCTTTATCTATGGCTTAATTTCTTCATGTACATCAACATTGATGGATTGGGTCAAGGCCCAAGAGTGGGAGAGGGAAGGGATCTTCTATATCTTTCCATACATAAACTAATCAAGGATTATTGGTACATGAATGGGGAACTCTTTACTTCAAAAGTTTATCTCACTTGTGGGATGAGTGAGGGTTAACTTTGGCCTCTTCCTTGATCCAATAGGGACCAATGCCAACTCAGCATTTCTCTTTTCTTTAGGTGTCACTGGGACTATGTAAAGGGCCACTTCCTTCCCTTTATCCCCTTACTTAGGTTCCTTTATTTAAACTTGAGCTTCTTCAACCTATGCTTCTTCTTATTCAAAACCATAAGATTTAGCAAGGTCTTTAAGGGCACCCTCTATTATTTCATCAGGCTCAAGGGCAATCAACTCTAAGTGCTCAACTAGGGATGGTGGTCTTTGAGGGAGAGCTGAGGATGAAGGTCCCTCACTAGGTCTCTCCTCCAAATTTTCCTTTCCAATTCCTTAAATAATTTTCCCTTGGGGCTATGGGAGCTATATTTGAGTTTGTTCTTGAGGTGGCTTGGAAGGTCCAGGCAATAAATTATACTGAAGGGGATGCATTTACCATATGTCCCCTATTGGTTTGTTATCACTAGTCAATTTGTGTACAAGCTTGAGGTTGGTTCCCTTAAACCTTGCCAAAACCTCCTCAATTTTTTTGGGCTTTATGTATAAGGTGTCATGAGCACCCAATTCATGTTCATAGACTATTTTGGGTAGTTGATTGTTCTTCAATTGTGGGCCTACTACATTCTTAGGATCCCACTATCTAAGATCATTTAATTGAAATGAAAAAGAGTTCCTATGCCTAGACATGGTGTCCACTTACTTATAATCTTGTAAAATTATTATTCCTATGGTTAAAGGAAAGGGATGGAGGAGACCCTTCTTTTTATCCTTGCATACTCCATCAACAATGTGAAGGATTTGAGATATAATTTCTTGTATTACCAGCTTAAAAGGAATGTAGATTGGAAATATATAGGGTTGGGTTAGAATTCCCTCAATTCTAATAACTATGCAATCTAGATAAAACCAAATATCACCCATCAAATCCACATAATTCTTGATCAAAGGGGGAATCTTGGGCATGGAAATCCTTGTGATGGCCTCCACCAATATAGGATAGACATAGTCATATATGAATTGCATGTGGTGCCTATATTTGAAGATGTGTAGTTTTGATTAGTGGTGGGAGACAGTGGTTCTACCTTTAGGAGACCATATCTTGATGCTGGGGATCTTGGTGGAAGCTAGTAGTACATACAACAAATAAGACATCATGTAAAATAGATTACTAGTCTTCCTTTTTATTGTAGTGAATTATTTTCCTAGGAAGACACTAATCATATCCCTAATTAAAGGGGTGATCTTATTCTCCACTATAAAATAGATATAAGATACTGAACTCTTGTTGACATACGTGGTTACAGGGGCTCTAGATACTATGTTTAATAGGGTCATGATTACCCTAATCCCTTCCCTAAACTAGACAATAGGGATCTTTCCCTCAATGTCCTAGAATACATGATTCCCTTGAAGAAACCATGTTCTGAGGATGGTGTTTAGGTCAAGCTTAGTGGTATATCCTTTGATTATGGATAGGTCCACATGGGGTTTTAAGAGCTTTTAGTATTTTTCAAAGGCTAGTGGGGCAATGTAGGCTATTCTCATAGAGCTTCCCTCATGGATAATATAATCACCATCAATTCTAAAATCAATGAAAATTAGAGCAAAGATGTCAATGCAGTGAAGCACTTCTAGTTTGGCAGTTACATAGTGGAGGTCAACCATTTGATCTGTGACTAGGTCATAGTATTTTTTTTCTTACCAAAGCAATCCTTTTCTCCTCCTTGGTGATGGGTTTTATCTCCTCTATAGTCCAGGAGATTTTAGACCAGTTCTTATTTCCATTATTTAGGGCTAAAACATCCAGCTCTGTATCCTTGAAAACCTTTCCTTCATTATTTATAGATAGGTAAAATTTTGTCTTAGATCTTAATTACTGTCTTCAAGCTACCATGGATTTTATGATTATAAATTATCCATAATTGGGTTGTAATTGGTCTCTGTGCTAACTCTTTTATGCTCAAATAATAATTAAGCTCTCCTCATATTGAATTGTGATTAATTGAGTTCACTAAGGGTCTTTTTTAAATAGGGTTTAGGATTCTTAGGATTTAATGGTGAGGGTATATATAGACTTTGGCTCATATGTGCCTTGGGTTTGATTTGGATTTACACCTTTATACTTTTGAATTTTTGAGCACATAAGATCTTAGTTTTAGTCATTTTGTACTTGTGTGGTTTTTATTTGGCATCTATCCAACACTTTTTATGGTATTTTTCATAAATGCCTTTTGAGCATTAGCTGTTGGAATTTTAAAATGCCCCATTTACTTTGTCCCATTTGATCAAGATCCTATGAGTGACCATGAACCATTTATTGTGATCTGGGATCTCATTCATTATTGGATCTTTAGTACTAGTGCCCTATGATTGTGCCACTTGGCACCTCTGTGGGCCTTCTAATCTCTTTTAAAAATTAATTGGTCCTTTCACACAATTGGATGGAGGAATGAAATGAAGCATGAATCATTAGATACTTTGTCAGTCATTTTTTAACATGCTTTCACCATGCATCAAGCCTGTCAGCTCTTAGAGCTCCATTGAAAAGTATTCAATGTCTTTTTGTTGTTGGATCATCCTTCCACAATGAAATGTGAGCCATTGATATAAAAATATGTATGAGCTTTAAGTTAGTGCATAGACATAAAATAACTTAAGCTAATTTTTTTTACCTAAGTCTATTTCATATTAATAAACACAAATAGACTTAGGTAAAGAATTTTATGCTAAGTTTTAAATCAAAGAATTTAGGTAGGGACTTAGGTTTAAATACATTAGGATAGGGTTCATTTTGTGTTTATTAAACATGAAATGAACTTTAGGATAAATTTCTTATACCTAAGTCTATTGAATTTATACAAAGGGGACCATGGCTAAATATTTTTTGTAAAAGTTTATGTTGTATTTAAATAATATAACATATATTTTGGGCTATAATACTCATGTCAAGCCTATAAAACATGCTCAAAGGGGTTGAAATGATATAATGATCTAGTGTCAAATAAAGTTTTATTGTATTAATAAACACACCAAAAGTTTTAGTTAAAAACATTTGGTCTAAGTTTTACGTCACAAAGACTCTTTAAAATTAAACTTAGTATAAGTCTATAGCCTAAGGTTCATGGTATTTAAATAAAATGAAATTGGGACCTTAAGGCATAGACTTAGACTAAGTTCATTTTGCATATACTTAGACCATAAGACCATTTTAATATTTTTAGTTTAATGATTTCAAGTGTTTGAGCATCCTTCAAGGGATTTCATTAGTCTACAAGGTAGTTCATGAGATTTCCCACAACATTTTGTAATACACCTTAGTATTGAGAAAAATAATTCATTAGCTTAAATTTTATGGTCTTGTGGACATCAAATACGTCCTTGCAGATGTCAAATGATGGTCACAAGAGTGCCAATTTTGAGGTCATGAAGTTCTTGGATTTGATGGTGTTAAAGTTGGTGGTCGTGAAAATGTCAAATATGTCATCATAGATGTCAAATGATAGTTTCACAAACATTAAATTTAATCTCATCAAAATCTTATGTTATAATGCAAGAGTGCCACTTGGCACCTCTATGGGGCCTCCCAAGATCTCATACTTAGTTTGCTTTATTGGATCAAGAATCATGATGAAGTGAGATCCATCTGATCATGATCCAAGAACTTATTTGTTATTGGTCCTTTCTAAAATGTGGGACCCTTTGCTTTTAATCTTCAAATATGGGAGTGTCATGTGGAAACTCCACATAGCTCTTGGGTTTTTGAATTTTTAATGATATCTTTGCTTCATTTGATCTTTAGATCATGATGAAGCAAGAACTATTGATCATGATCTAAAAGCTCAAGCATGATTGGTCTAAAGGAATAAGTTCTAGATTCTATCGAGATTTCCTCACACCATCTAATTAAAATGCCACAAGGAAGCACAAATCATTGGATCTTGTGAGTTTCATTTTTTTTAAGTTTAGACTTGGGTCTTCCTTGCTTCATTGGATCATGCTCCATACTGAAGTGAGAACCATCATATCTATGAATAAGCAAGGACATTAAGTTAAGACCCATGGTAAATTAAAGGCTTAGGCTAAAGTGTTAAGGCTAAGGTCTCATTCATATTAATAAATACATTGAGGCCTTAGGATTAAAACTTTAGGCTAAAAGGCTAACAAAGGGACCATGCTAGAAAATAAAAGGGACCATGAAAAACCAAATAATAGACTCATTTAGAAACAATAAGGAATTAACAGAGAAGATAATAAAGGGGACCAAACATTTTTTAAGCTAAATTTTTAGCTGTGTTAAAAAAAATGACTAAATTTTAAACATGAAACTTGTGCTCAAGTCTAAAATAAATTTAAAATGCTCCCACCAATTAATTCTCACCAAATTCAAATTTGAATCAATGGTTTGTGCTAGGGTTTTAGAACATGAACCATCAAAGAGGGATCCATGAAAACTAAAAGTTAAAGACATGAAGACCAATCATTATCAAGGTTAGGTAAGATTAAAACAAACCATAAATTATTACCCAAGTTTGACATAGTGGATGATCTTCAAATTCTAAATAATATCCAAAATAGGCCATGCTTGTAGGGTTAAGCTTGAAAACATCTCAAGGGTCCCAACTTTCAAAAAAAAGGGGGTATGTTAACCTCAACAAGATGGATCCTTATCCTCACTACAATACTCCATATAGGAAACAAAGATAATATCCTTAAGAGTAGTATGTGGTGATACTTTATTTAGGCCAATTGATGTATGATCTTCACCATATCATCACTTATGGTGTCCACTCCTCCACCTATACCATTAACTCTCCTTAAAATTATGTGAGCCACAAAGATACATAGTGTATAATTATTACCATACCAAGATCTCATCTTTCGGCTTATGCAAGCAACCAAGCTCCATAACATCCAAGGATTACCATTCTAGGACTTCATCCTTTGGTTTGTGTGAGTAACAAAGCTTGAAAATGCCCTACCATTTCTACACTAAGAACTCATCCTTTGGTTTGTGTGAAAAACCAAGGTTCACAATTCCATACCATTACCATTCCAAGACCTTGTCCTTTGTTTTTTTCAAGTAACCAATATTGACAATGCCCTATCATTTCCATTCCAACCCCTTCCTAATATGGTAGCTCATTATCCCAATAAAGTCATTCGATCATGATTAGATAGGTCATATTTATCATCCTAGGTTAGGAATAAGCCTTTGTTAGATCCTTTGTAGATAATCCTATCATTATCTAACCACCAACCATCCTTTATCCATTCCCAACCATTCCCCACTTTAGAGAATCCATACCAATCTTTGAGCTGTAATTGATCCAATCAATACCTATCCAACTAAATCAATCATTTAAAGACCAAGATGTATTCAAAAATAGTATTTTATAACTACTTATAAACTAAGGCCATGAGAACTAACCAATCTATGATGATTTTGTTGAACCACCCATTTGTGACAAGTCAACCTATGATGAATCACCTTTTGTTACTTATTTAGGCTAGGAACTAGATCTAATACACACAAGGCTGACTAAGATGATGGGATATGGATTAGATAGATGAGGGATAAAGATCCTAAAATAAGGATTAAGAATAGATTAGGGAAGATTAAGATAGATTACAGAGGTTTAGGGACAAGCAAGAAATAGATAGAAACCTACAGAATCAAACAAAAAGACCTAAAGGGCTGAAATTGAAGGTTTTTTGCAAAAGATGAATTCGATAATGATCCTATAAGATCAACCATGATCCTATAATATCAAGCAAGATATTATTAGATTATGGTTGATCCTGTCATAGTGTACAAAATATGAAAAATGATTTTCTAGAAGGATGCAAAAGGTTTAGGAAAGGATAGATGTGTTTGGAAGCTAGAAAATAGGCTAGAAAGGGATCTAAAAGATAGGTTTTAACAAATGTATTAATATAATAAATTATAATGAAGGATTTAAACAAGATTTGAAAAGAGAGAATAAAATATAAAATAAAAAAAAATGACTTACCTGATCATGATTTTGATGCTTCAATTGCTTGATTTGTGGACAATATTTTGGACTCCAAATGCTATCAATTATAACCTCCAAATGTCTAAAACAAACCTCCAAAGTCTAGGTCCTCCAACCTACATATTTTTTGAACACTTTTAGGGATGGTTTGACATGATTATATGGATTGATGTCGATATAATAGAATCAACATTGATCTAAGGAAGTTGTGATTTACATGCTTGTTTTGGGCTACACGATTGTCAAATGGTTGGGGATTATGGATATGAATGGGGGAGCTGGTTCTTGGGTTGTTATGGATGGGAATAGGTTTTTTTATTATTTGTTTATATGATTTTTGGTTGTTTAAAATATTTTGGGTGGTTAGGGATGGTAAATAGTAATTAATAGGGTTAATTACCATGGGTAAATAGGGGGTATATACATACAATAAACATCTAACTATAAGTTGACATTTAATTATGGACATATAGTTATATTTTATTTATATACTTTTAGGATGTTTGAGAGTGGTTTCAGACCTCTAGGAGTTAAGATGAAAAATATATATTTTTGGAGGTTTCTACCACATTTGAGATTTAGCCTATTTTAGGACTTTAGGATTTTAGACTCAGCTTATTTTAGAACTTTAGGGTATGGTATAAATTCTGGAATCTACATTAGTATTCTAATTATCGAGGAGTCTCATTTTGACAAGCTAGTCTTTGTTGAATCACTTCTTAATGATTATAACTACCTTTGGGAAAATCATTATCTTTATCATTATCTTATTTTTAAGGAGCCTCCCTTTGATAAGCTAGTCTCTATGGAATTGTCTCTTGACCTTTTCCCCCTCATTGGGGAGTCTCACTTTGATAAAACTATTTATATGGATCCCATTATGCCATCACAGGTTGTTACTTATCCAATACCAAAAATTCAACAAGACATCATTGTATCAATAACCACACTAGATGAAGAGTTAACAGTAAAGTTAGGTTCTATTCTTGAACCAACATTATATTTAACATTAGAAGAAAAATTAATGTCAGTCTCAACATCAAATTCAGAGTCCCTTGAGTCAAAATCAACTTTAAAATTAGAATAGATTTGTGGTTGTTATAACATTGGTTATGCATGACTCATAGATAAATTTGAATACATTTGGGATCTTTTCATGATTTTTTAGGATGATTATTTTAGCTTTGACATAAGTTATCCTAGTATCTTATATGAGGGTTGTTTTGCCTCTCCCAATTTCATTACTATTCTACATGCCATTACCACCAACCAACCTAGCCATTGTATTAACGTTCCACCTCCCACAAGTGTCAATTAGAACTAATATAGCCATACCTTGTTTAATTTCATCCATAGAGACATATCAATTAAACAATATCAGGGAGACCAAGACCACATTCATGTAGAAGTACAATCTCCTAGTAAAACATTTTTAGAGGTAGTAGAAGATAATCAAAGTCCAAACTCAACATCTTCTAGTGAAACCTTGTCTGAGGTGATAGAAGACATTCAAATTCAAAAGTTAACATTCCTCAGTGAAATCTTTTCAAAATCACTATGGGACAATCAAGACAACTTCATTGGTGAAAACCTCTTTGAGGCACCAATAGCTAAGAATAATAGTTATTAACTACTTGATAAAGACATTATCAAAGATGAAATTAGTACAACTTCCAATCTACAACATAATTAGATGGTATTTACTCTTAGAACCAAATAATAAAAGAATTTTGTGGTCTTATCAAGAGTATAATCATAAGTCTTTGGCCCTACCACATCTAAAATTATGTCAAATCCAAAATTGATAACATTGTTTGTGCTTGAAAATCCCAATATTCATTTTTTTCCTAAACATTATACAATCCACTATCATCCACCTTTACATCTCCAAATTAGACCTATCATCCATTATTTATCCTTATTTACCATCCCTAGACATACTTTCCTTTACATATGCTACAAATATATCTTGTCTCGATGTTTGAAGGAAACATAATCAATGACCAACAAAGATCACAATAACATTATTAGAGTCCAAATATACAACAACTTATTAATAGAGTAAATATTAAGAAGAGGTGTGGGATAGAAATTTACATGATTGATTATTTTGAGTTATATCATATGCTAGTTAGGACATGCATCTCCACATCAACATGAAAAATAGAAAACATTTACTATTGCCTTTCTATTTACCTTGCCATTATTATTTCCATTATCTCATACCCTACCATTTACCTTATCACTTAGGGGCAACCCTCTTACCATTGTATCCAATTTCCCTCCTATCATCTTATTTATATCATGCCTTATACCATTTTATCATACCTTTAATATTAACCAAAGTGTTTTGACTCAACCTACCTAGGCCTTTTGATCTTGGTTCCTTTGGTTCTTACCACACATTCTATGAGGGGATTTGGATCTAGTTTAAATATTTTTATAATTATGTGTTTAAATGATAGTCTATAAAAGTAGTGTGATAGTGGATCTGGTAAGTTATCTTTCATTTTTATTTGAATAGTGCCATTGATTATAATTGCCTATGGGCAAATCAGTATCCCACCTTGTGTTACTAATTGTAAATGCCTATGGGAAAATTAGTAGCACATACCTACATTGTTATTTATTAATTATAATTGCCTATGGGTAAATTAGGAAGAACACCTTTTACCATGTATTGTTACATTACCTTAACATTACAATTACCATTTGCCTTGATATTTGCCTAAATTTATGATCTTGTTATGACCTAATCAATTTTTACCACCTTTTATATTGTTAGAACTACTATGAATTGAGGTTCTAATGGGACTAAATAGGCTATGCTCAATTCATGTTGAGGTTAGCCCAGTCCCCCTTTTCCATACACTCTCACCATTTTATAAGTAACCCAAGCCATATGCTCTCATCATTTTGTGAGCAACCTAAGCCAATTCTCTCACCATTTTGAGAGCATTATATTGTTAATCTCTAATGAGTTAAAATACCTTAAAATTATAAAAACATTCAAAAATTTCAAAATATAAAAACATTTGTCCTATTTAAACCTACTTAGTCATCCTTGAATTGCTCTATTGGGGTAAATCTATTATGGGTTCTGATAGATTCCACTACCATTGGGGGTGTCACCTTCCCTTTGCATGTATTATTGTTTGGGGGAACCACACATTTATTCTTCCATTGAGCCTTCATGCATAGATAATGACTTGGTTAAAGACATGATGCTTTATATTGCTTTTACTTTCATACTTTATATGTGTTTGTTTGCTTAGTTGCTTGTTTGTTTGTTTCCCTATTTGTTTGATCTCATTATTGTGATTTGATTCAATCTATATGAATTCATTGGGTGATTCTTTATGCATTATTCTTAAGTACCTCCATATTCATATTCCTATCATCATGTTTTTTATCACTGGTACATTATTTTTAATTATTTATTAGATTGGGAGTTAGTCCTTATGTATGTTTTGATTAAGTTATCATGGTTTTTTATATCATGATGCCTAATGTCATGTATTATAGTACAATATAACTCAAAAAATATTATAGGCAATGGAGCCATAAAAGTTTCTCCTTGGTACCCTTGGTAAATCCTCCCACCTATCTTGATCAAATAAACCCATTGTCCATTCTAGTTGTATCAATACTAGTAAGGACAAGCATATCTGCATTGGTAGGTCCAACTAAATCATTTACATCAATTAATTATTATTGTTCCAATCATCTCTTTCATCACTTCAAACATCCTCATGTGCCTAGTTATTTATGACTACTTTAGTCACTAGACGATCGTATTTACATTTACACCCATTCATATTTAATATATATAATAGGTTATATCCTTAAGTTATACTTGTTAATATACCTTATTATGGAAAATCAAAAAATCATTATTCAATCCATGTTATCTTAATGATTACAACCACCTATAAAAAAATCATTATTTTAACTAATCTGCCCTAACTAGGGCATATGCCTATGCCACTGATTATAACTACCTTTAGGTGAGTCAATACTTTTAAATCAATGCCTAAAAGAATTATATTTATTGGACTAGGGATTAATTTCATTATTTTTCTTATTTATTTTTGAGGGATCGTCTATCAATCATATGTGTCAACCACTCCATTAAGGGGAAATCATTATAGGCTTCCCAAACATTATTTGGAGATTTTTCTTCAATCATTATATTATTTTTATCTTATTTCATTATTTGAGAAGATCTTACCACCCCTACAACTTTCAACATCTTCCTAAATAGGGGAAAATTGTAGACATCTAAAACTAGACACAACTAGATTCTAACTAGAATCTAGATTGATTCTTATCTGTTAGGGTGTGGAGCTAAAAGCTTCAACTATTGTAGACATGAAGAAATAGGTGGTTGATGAAGATCCATAAGTACCAACATCAGTAGCATGAATGACATCAGTCATTACCAGTGTAGAAGGCAACTGGCATCGGTAGAAAGTCGGTTGACATCGGCAGCACCAGGCAAGTAGGGACTGGCATCGATCGCCAGTTTGTTCCAGAACTGTTGTTGACTAATAGTCAGTTAAGTGAAGTGAGTGTTTGCATGTTAAATGAATAATTATAGTCATGAGCTACGTGTCTAATTATTTTAATTAAAGTTCTATTTTTGTATGCATGGGATTCTATTTAAAGACCCATGAGGCATGTATTGTAAATCAAGCAAGCAAGTAAAGTATTGAAGCATTGAAGCAAGGTCAAGGAGATCTACAGGTGTAAGGTCAAGGAGATCAGCTGAAGTACTCAAGGAGGGATAACAACTCAGGTTGTTGAGTTGGTTGTGTTTTGCAAGAGAGAGAGGGAAGAAGGTCTTGAGGTGTGGCAAGCCTTTGAGGTGGAGAAAGAAGTGGAATCTTCCTTATTATATTTTCTTCTAGTAGTATTTAATACAAGAGTGTGTATTGTCTCTCAAATTCTTTGCTGTCTCAAGTTTCTAGTTACTTAATCATTCTGGTATAATTTTGTGTTTAATTGCTTATAAGAAAGTAATCAATTGTGCTTCCATTGGATAAGGGGTTCCTAACAGCTGGTATCAGAGCTACAGTTTGTAGGGAGCAGGTTATTGTTTGTTGATTACAGGTCATTCACAGGGTTTTTGATTGAGTGGGAGTTTAGCAATGGCAGAATAAAGTAAGCTATGAATGGAGAAGTTTAACGGCAAAAATTATCAACATTGGAGGATGTAGATAGAGGATTATCTGTATCAGAAGGATTTGTACTTACCATTGGGTGGGGTTGCATGCAAGCCCATAGATATGAAGGATGAAGAATGGAGTGTTCTTGATTGGAAGACTCTTAATTCCATAAGGTTAAGCCTTGCATCATCTATGATTTCCAACTTGTCACAGTACAAGACAATGGAAGAGTTGATAAAATCCTTGGCGAATCTATATGAAAAGCCCTCAGCTTTTAATAAGGTATTTCTTATGAAGTAGTTATTTACTTTGAAAATGCAGGAAGGCAGATCGATACATAATCATCTTAGTGATTTCCATGGTTTGGTAAACTAGTTAGCTTTAGTTAATATTGTTTTTGATGATGAAGTAAAGGCTCTTTTAATTTTATGCTCCTTACCTAAAAGTTGGGATAGTTTGGTTATGGCAGTAAGTAATTCTGCATTTGCTTCTAAAATCTTAAAAGTTGATGATGTTGTGAGTGTGATCTTGAATGAAGAAATATGCAAGAGAAGCACATGTGAATCATCAAGGAATGCTCTAAGTGCAAAAATTAGGGGAAGGCAAAGAGAGAAGGTAGAGCAAGGGAAATCAAGGTCGAAGGTGGGAGGGACATCCAAATCTAGAGGTGTCACCTGCTGGTTTTTTGGAAAGAGAGGACACACAAAGAAGGAGTGTTGGTTGAGGGATAAAGAGAATCAACATGAAGGTAATGAAGAAGCAAAGGATGCAAATATTATGGTACAGGACGCTCTCATACTTTCTTTGGATAGTCAGGTAGGATCTTGGATTTTAGATTCTAGTTCTTCTTTTCATGCATCCCCAAACAGAGATTTGTTCCATGAGTATGAATAGGGAGACTTTGGAGTGCTTTATTTAGGGGATGGTACACCTTGTCAAATAGTTGGCAAAGGGAAAGTGCAGCTGAGATTGCAGATGGACAACACATGGGTGTTGAAGGAGGTCATGCATGTCCCAGTTTTGAAGCAGAGTTTGGTTTTTATAGGAAATTTGGGTGATGAGGGATGCACAATAACCCTCACATCAGATTCTTGGAAGGTTACTCTTTATCTATCTACTTGTATTACTGATTCTACTTCTGGTTTATCTACTTCAGTTGTAGATTCAAAGATGTGGCTTAATAGGCTTGGTCACATGAATAAAAAGGGAATGGATGTTCTTGATTTAAAAGGTATGTGTTTAGATTTGGAAAGCATAGATAGAGTTCATTGTAGGAAGAGGAAATTTGATGCTTTTGATAGGAAAAAAGAAGCCTTGGTGTTTATGGAGGAGATGAAGGATAGAGATCAATCACAAGGGCTAAATAATTTTGAGCAAGGCAGTATGGACAGAGGTTTGATCCAATATGAGCTCGCAGATGAAGATTTCATCACTTACAGGAACACATAGACACTGATGTTAGTCACTTGGGATCGACGTCGGTCAGGTAGATACCGACATCGGTCATGTGCAGACCAGTAGGGTCGGTAGAGTCAGGCAGAGAAGTCCAACTTCGGTCAGGCAGTGACCAACATCGGTAGGGGGACACTGACATCAGCCAGGGAAATGACATTAGCAGTCAGGGTCAGTGTAGGGAATCGACATCAGTCGGGAACAGACTGGGAGATGGCTGAGATCGGTCACTGGAACGGATGTTGGGTGGACAACTAGTTGTCAAGGAGTCTCAAACACCCATATGGAGGTCAGAAAGGGTAAGTGAACCTCATATTCATTGTTCACCTTCTTTATATTGCTTACTGATGGTCAAGAACTAGGAAGATGGAAGAAGCAATGCAGGTAGAATCCAAAAATAATGGGAGCTTGGCATGGATGAGGAGTGTGAGTCCTTGGAGAAGAACCAAATAGGTATTTATTAGTGGAGTTATCAGCTGGAAGGAAGCACTGGATGAGGTATGGATTCCCATATTAGAGAAGAGAGTGGATGGACACGTGAGACATAAGGCTATGGTATATGGTCTTGATTAGGCTGCAGGTCAATGTAGGTTTGACCATTGTATTTATCTTTACCAAGTTGGATAATATTAGCTACATTATCTTATTACTGTATTGTGTTGCTTGTTGTAGGGTTACATATACAGGGAGTTTTCTAAGCTAAGGGTAGAGTTGGTTCAGAAGTATGTCATGAAGAATTTGGGAGCAGCAAAATTATTTTGGCATAAGTGACAAGTATAACATCACATGTTTTGTGGTGGTTGGTCTTCAAGAGTGACTTTGAAGAGGAATACAAAGCCAAGGGAACAAAATAGATGGTGTATAAGTATAGGTATAGTTGCAGCTATTTATCTCCAAGTGGGAGATTATTAGGGTGTGGAGCTAAAAGCTTCAACTATTGCAGACACAAAGAAACAAGTGGTTGCTGAAGATCCAGAAGTATCGGTGTTAGCAGCATGACCGACATCAGTCATTACCAATGCA
The DNA here is from genome assembly GCA_037957365.1 of Torreya grandis. Lineage (NCBI taxonomy): Eukaryota > Viridiplantae > Streptophyta > Pinopsida > Cupressales > Taxaceae > Torreya > Torreya grandis. Next base: position 785,671 of record JARHVA010004756.1, read on the forward strand.
GAAGGCAACACGCATCGATAAGAAGTTGGCCGACGTCGATAGCACCAGGCAAGCAGGGACCGGCATCGGTCGCCTGTGTGTTCAAGAACTGTTGTTGACAAATAGTCAGTTAAGTGAAGTGAGTGTTTGCATGTTAAATGACTAATTATAGTCACGAGCTACGTGTCTAATTATTGTAATTAGAGTCCTATTTTTGTATGCATGGGATTATATTTAAAGACCCATGAGGCATGTATTGTAAATCAAGCAAGCAAGTAAAGTATTGAAGCATTGAAGCAAGGTCAAGGAGATCTACAGGTGTAAGGTCAAGGAGATCAGCTGAAGTATTCAAGGAGGGATAACAACTCAGGTTGTTGATTTGGTTGTGTTGAGCAAGAGAGAGAGAGGGAAGAAGGTCTTGAGGTGTGGAAAGCCTTTGAGGTGGAGGAAGAAGTGGCATCTTCTTTATTATATTTTCTTCTAGTAGTATTTAATACAAGAGTGTGTATTGTCTCTCAAATTCTTTACAGTCTCAAGTTTCTAGTTACTTAATCATTATGGTATAATTCTGTGTTTAATTGCTTATAAGAAAGTAATCAATTGTGCTTCCATTGGATAAGGGGTTCCTAACATTATCAACCATTGCAAATTAAGCCTAAGAATCACCAAACATCCTAAACTTACATGTGCACCGTTCATCAAAGATAATAATCATGTTGAGATATCCCTAATTAGAGTATTTTATCGTATACAATAATAACCTCTCATGGATTCATCCCTAATCACCTTGCAACATCACAATCATCAATTTAGCCTATAAACCTATTAAATGAGGCATTTGCATGCTTAAATCAAATATTAAAAGAGCTAAAAGGATAATCTAAATAAATTAACAAAATAAACAATATTAAATTCCTAGTTGAATTATCCATTTATAATTAATGAATATCTAAAAAAGGAAATGTAAAAATTCAAAATTTCCTAAACTTTCATCATTGCCTTTATGAGTTGTCAAGATCTTTGAAAATATCCTAAAATATCTAATTTTAAGAGCCATGCTTAGTAATTGAAAATCATAATTACTTGACAATTATTAACTCAACTGGATTTAGTTTTAACTCACCTAAGTTTAGTTTAAACCCATTCCAAGCCTAAAATCAACCTTAACTCACCTTGGGTGAGAGTTAATTCCTAAGGTTATAAATACAAGGCCTTGCCTATTGAACCATAAGCTATTTTGGTGCAAAGGTATTATGCACAAATATATTCAAAAAGCTCTCATAATCCAAATTTATAATGCTAATTGGGAGAGAGAGAGAAGCTTTGATGTAAGGTTATAATGTCAAATTATTAAGCCAAGTAACATCACATTACAAGGTGCCAAGAAGTGAAGGAGCCAACAAGATTAATTTTCCAAAGACTTATTGATGCACAAGATGAGTAAGCCTCTCAACAAAGATTTTATGTTTTTATTGTGATTTCATTTATCTTTTGTTACTAAGCTATCCTTAGTATCTAGGTTAGGATTGTAAGTGTTAATGTGTTTATTTGAGTTTTTATTTCTTAAACTAATACTATAATAACCTCCCTTTTTGGATTCCTATGACCATAGGTCCCATAAGAACACTATCACCTACCTCATCACCTATCTGTCCTCCTCCACCCCCTATGTAATAGGGATGACACCTAGGGGGAAACTATAATAGGAAATAATAATGGCCATTAGGCTCTATCCCACTACTACACATAGCCATTTACACATCCTACATCATCTCCTATAACTATGGGAAATAAGTGATCTCATTATTCAATTAGATATGGGGATATATCTATAATCATAAGTGTCAGTCT